>JAJTUV010002667.1:0-119868 GCA_021653895.1 Mastomys natalensis | reverse complement strand
CACCATGACCGTGGAAACACTTATAAAGGAAGATTTTCATTGGGGCTGGCTTATAGGTTCAGAGGTTTAGTTCATAATCATCATGGCTGGAAGCACAGTAGCACACAGGCAGACATGTTGCTAGAGAAGGAGCCAAGAGTTCTACATCTGGATTGAAGGAGCAGGATTAGGATTGAAGAGAGACACAGGGCCTGACTTGAGTATCTGGAACCTCAAGGCCCGCCTCCATAGTGACACACTTCCTCCTACAAAGCCACACCTTCTAATAGTGCTACTCCCTGGTGACCAAACATTCAAATCTATGAGTCTATGGGGGCTATTCTTATTCAAACCACCACATGTATGAAGATTTAAAACAAGCAATTCACCACTTTAAAGCATAGTGATTCATTGTGTGGCCACAGTCAAGAATAGTTTTTTAAATTAAGATGGTCAAGGGTTTTGGTTTTAGGTATTTTGTTATTTTTTTCTATTGTAGAGCCTGAGGAAATTGCATATAAGATAGTTTTTTTTTTTTTTTGTCATTGTTTCCCTTTAACATACATACCTAACGTAATAAGAATGTTCATCATCAACTGATGATCTTCATATAAATGGATTAGCTAAGGACCATGGATAAATCAACCCCATTAGTTAATGGTTAATACTTGAATAGTTAACACACTATTTTGTGTTAGGCTAATATGTTGTATAATTGTTTAGAATAAAAATCACATAGATTTAAGGACTAGAGAGATGATTCAATGGTTAAGAGCACTTACTTGCTTTCTAAGAGGACCTGAGTTAATTCTCAGTTCCCACATGAGTGCCTCACAGTGTAACTACAGATCCAGGGGGTCTGATGACTTCTTTTCTCCTGGGTCACTGAATACACATGGGACACATTCATATACACACACAGGCAAAATACATGCGTAAAATAAAAATAAACAAATCTTAAAAAAAAATCTCAGAAATTGTAAGCTTATTTTTGTTTAAGATTTGTTTTCTTGGGCACTTTGCTTGGGCATTGTCTTAGGGTTTTACTTCTGTGAACAGAGACCATGACCGAGGCAGCTCTTATAAGGACAATGTTTAATTGGGGCTGGCTTACAGGCTCAGAGGTTCAGTCCATATCATCAAGGGGAAGCATGGCAGTGTCCAGACGGGCATGGTGCAGGCAGAACTGAGGGTTCTACATCTTCATCTGAAGGCTGCTAGTGAAGACTGACTTCCAGGCAGCTCGGATGAGGGTCTTAAGCCCACGCCCACAGTGATATGCCTACTCCAACAAGGTCACACCTCCTAATAGTGCCATTCTCTGGGGCAAGCATATACAAACCATGACATGACAGGCATTTGTGCTTTTATAAAAATAACTATGGCCACAAAGAGTACCTTTTTGTTTTCTCGAGGCAGAGTCTTACTATGTTAGAGCTCACAGTAATCCCCCTGCCTAATCTTACTGTTTGCTGGGATTACAAGCTTCTATCACCATGTTTGGTGATGATTTTGCTTTTGGTTTTCACTTCTGGTGAGTTTTAAAAAAATTTTAATTGATGGATGTAGTGGTGCATGGCTTTGATCCCAGCACTCAGGAGGCAGAGGCAGGAGGATCTCTGAGTTCAAGGTCAGCCTGGTCTACAGAGAATTCCAGGACAGCCAGGGCTACACAGAGAAACATGGTCGTAAAAAATACATTTAAAAAATTAAATTTTATCATTTAAGAGTGTGTGTGTAGAAATTTTCTCTATTACTCTCAGCCGTATTCCATTGAGATAGGTTTCTTCCTTCCTTCCTTCCTTCCTTCCTTCCTTCCTTCCTTCCTTCCTTCCTTCCTTCCTTCCTTCCTCCCTTTCTCCTTTCCCTCTTCCTGTCTCCTCTCTTTCTTTTTGTTTTCTTTTGACTTTTCAGGACAGGCTTCTGTGCAGTCCTGGAACTCACTCTGTAGACCACAGTGACCTTGAACTCACAGAGGTCCACCTGCCTCTGGTTCAGGCCAGGAGACTGGGTTTCTTCCTGAATCTGGAGGTAGGTTGATGGCCAGTCCCAATACTCTTTTCTGCATGCCGAAGTGCTAGGATCGATAGACATTTATGTAGATTCTGGGGATTTGTGTAGAGAGTGTCCTTCCTCTCTCAGCCATGTCCCTTGGACCCCTGTAGGTTATTTTAAGGAGATTATAAATATCCTTGTTTTCTTAAACTTTTTTTTTTTTTTGGTTTATTCGAGACAGAGTTTCTCTGTGTAGCCCTGGCTGTCCTGGAACTCACTCTGTAGACCAGGCTGGCCTCGAACTCAGAAATCCGCCTGCCTCTGCCTCCCAAGTGCTGGGATCAAAGGCGTGCACCACCACTGCCCGGCTATATCCTTGTTTTCTAATTGTGAAAAAATAGATTTTCTATTCACTGAACTAAAAGGCATGCAGAGACAAGTACAATGTCTGTGCAGGTGCTTCCTTCCAAGATGAAGTAAGTTCTCTGGCTGGGATTCACAGGGCAGGAGGAATGATTCCCATAAACTGTCCTCTGACCTCTACCGGAATAACGTGGTATGCTTAGGCACGAAAGCACATGAAGATGTCATCTAGGGGAAAACCAAGAACATGAAACTGGGCTTGGGAATTAGCTCTGTGCTTGAGTGCCTGGCAGGCACTCTTACCAGAAGGAAGTAACCAATTCAATTCCAATACTGATAAGAAAACAGTCCTTGCTAGGTTCACACCTTCCATCTGAACACTTAGGAGGTTGAGGCAGATGGATCTCTGTGAGTTCAAGGCCAGCCAGGTCTACATAGTGAGTTCCAGGCCAGCCAGGGCTACATAAAGAAGCCCTGTCTCGAAGCAAAGCAAAAAGAAAGAAAAGAAAAATATAGTTGGGCAGTGGTGGTGCACGCCTTTGATCCCAGCACTTGGGAGGCAGAGGCAGGCGGATTTCTGAGTTCAAGGCCAGCCTGGTCTACAGAGTGAGTTCCAGGACAGCCAGGGCTACACAGAGAAACCCTGTCTCGAAAAACAAAAAACAAAAACAAAAAACAAAAAAAAAGAAAAGAAAAAAAGAAAAATATTCTCAGAGGCCTTTGATATAGTGACACCTAACATTCAGTGTTTCTTGTCTTTATTATTCCTCATTTTAGGGCCATTACAGATGTGTTGCAGAAGCTATTGCTGGTGATACTGAAGAAAAGCTTTTCTGTTTGAATTTCACCATCATTCACCCCCCTAACGTCAATTAGAATATATTGAGTACAAAAGCAGTGTTGTTTTTCTTTTAAAAAATTTCCCATTTATCATTTATTTTAATGTGTGTGTGAGCCCCGGTTAGCTGGAACTCGGATTTGCCTGCCTCTGTCTCCCAAGGGATGGAATTAAAGGTGTGTGCCATGATGCTCAGTGACAGCTGCTGCTCCTCTTCCTCCTCTTCCTCCTTTTTCTTCTTTTTGAGTCAGGTTCTCACTGTGTAGCTCAAGATGGCCTTGAATTCCTTACACTTCTGCCTCAGCCTCTTGGGTACTGGGATTACAAATCAGAAGTGTTGCTCGGATTTTAAAGATCTTAGTGTATATTTTAAGCAGGCACTGGGAAATGTAAAAATACAGATCTAACATCAAGGAAGAATATTTTTTTGCACTATAACTATTTATTTATGTTTTTCCTTTCTTTCTTTCTTTCTTTCTTTCTTCTTTCTTTCTTTCTTTCTTTCTTCTTCTTTCTTCTTTCTTTTTTTTTTGGTTTTTTCAAGACAGGGTTTCTCTGTGTAGCCCTGGCTGTCCCTCTATAGACCAGGCCGGCCTCAAACTCAGAAATCCGCCTGCCTCTGCCTCCCAAGTGCTGGGATTAAAGGCATGCGCCACCACCACCCGGCTATTTATGTTTTTCATTGTTTAGAATTGAATAAATGGCTTCATAGATGCTAAGCATGCATTCTACCACTGAGTTACATTCTATGTCCTATTTTGATAACTTATAAATGTATGTGAGCATTCCTTTTATAAATTGACATAAATTATATTAAGTATAGAGTAAATTCATTATTATTGGTGTTTTAAACATACTATTATCATATAATATATGTATATACATCAAAGTAGACAAAAAGAGTCCCAAAGCCAGCTGTTTGTGACTATGTGGGGAGGGGTGTCTTGCTGACCATGAAAGAAATGCCCCTTCCCTATATATTCACTTTATATCCTGATTGCTGCCCCCTTCCTGGTCTCCAACTCACATAGTCCCTGCCCCAACCCCTCTGCTTTTCCAGGTATGCCCCCATCCTGGTACATCAAGTTTCTGCAGAGCTAGGTGCGTCCTCTCCACTGAGGACAGACAAGGAAGATTTTTATACTTATGGATCCCTAGAAACAGGTGGCATAAGGTAGCACTTAGAACCATACCCTAGAAATGGAAGAAGAGAGAACATGGGCAAGAATGTTTACTTTGTCTTATGAGAGAAGGGGTGGCAAGGCTGGGAAAGCATGGTTTTCCACTGACAGTTGGAATAGCTTCGTTACCTAGGCTCTCCCTAGTTGTTTAGTCCTTAGCCTGGAGTGATTATGGGGTAAATAGTGGCTTAGAGTATGAGAACCCTGTAGAGGTGGAGGCTCTGGCTAGTTTACATAAGGAACCTGAGTTCACCAATGAGCCATTCACTGTCCCTAGAACTGGCTAATCCTGGAAGGGACATTTCTTTCAGGGACAGCAAGACACCCTCCCCCACATAGTCACAAACAGCTGGCTCTGGGACTCTGTTTACTTTGACGTAAATATTGAATAGCTGGAGGGACAGCTTCCTAGTCCTGAGCACAAGCTTAGTTAGAGTTTTACTGCTGTGAGCAGACACTGAAAAGATGTAGACCCCCATCTGAATTAAGGTTAGCAAGTTCACAGGCCTAGGTTTCAAGAACTAGCCAGGCCACCTATGCTCCAGAAACTTAGCTGATCACAAAAGGGCAGAACCAAGAATGCAGGTCATCTGGGTCATCTGGTTCACAGGCTCTGGGCTCTGTGTGCCAAAGACTGGCTGACCACGTCATAGATGATATACAAGGTTAAATTCTTGAGAAGAATATGTGCAAGGTGTTTTCTACCCCCGCCCTGGTTTATGACTGACTAAATAATAGGTCGAGACTTTCCACTATTTTTATGATATGGGCTAGGACTTCCTACTGTTTTCATGGCAATTCTTCCTTGATTTCCCCCTCCCCCCCCCCTTCCCGGTTTGTGGTTTTCTCCCTTAAAAACCCTTCACTCCTGAGCCTCAAGGTCGAAGCTTCTGCCCCTGCGTGGGTTCTGAGTTTCCACCTCAGCGCTGATTGAAATATACCTCTTGCTAATTGCAACAAGATCGGTTTCTCGTGAGTCATTGAGTGGTCGTAATCTCTTGAGTGGGGGAGTCTCCCCTATCTGGGGGCCTTTTAACACCATGACCAATGCAAACTCTTATAAGAACATTTTTAATTGGGGCTGGCTTACAGGTTCAGAGGTTTGGTCCATTACCATCAAGGTGGGAGCATGGCAGTGTTCAGGCAAGCATGATACAGGAGGTGCTGAGGGTTCTATATCTTCATCTGACTGCTAGGAGAAGACTGACTTCTCAGCAGCTAGGATGAGCCCACACCTACTCCAACAAGGCCCCACCTCCTAATAGTGCTGCTACCTGGGCCAAGCATATACAAACCATCACAGGGCTCCAGTGCCAGGAGTTTGCTGGCTTGATTTTTAAACCCAGAGGCTTTGAGATTTAGAGATTTCAGCAAACACAGGCAAAACATCCATACGTATGAAATAAACTAAACAAAATCAACCAGAGACTTTAGTCTAGGGCCCTACAGCCTAAATTAGTTGAGTCAGATGACGTGAACTACGGCTGAACTTCTTGTACCTGCACAGGTAATTCTCAATGTTTTCTCTTTTGAGGTTTGGTCTGTTGCTATGCATTGTAATGCTAAATTCTGTACCCAAAGGCCTATGAGTGACTTCTCATGTTTAGAAGCTTTTGTTGTACAAACCTTGTTCCTTGATTTAAAACTATTGGTTAAATAAGATTGGTTATAGATAATTACTGGAGCCACTAGAGGTACATAGGGTTTGGAATGGCCTGGTTGAAGGAGAAACCTGGCTGGTTGTTCAACCCAGCTGTTCTGCCTCAAACTCCTCTCCAAGCTGACTGATTCAATCTGACTTCGTTCTCTCTCTCAGCTTCTTCTGAATCGCTCTGCTTGACCTCAAACTAACTTTGACAATCTGTTCTAATGTTCTGGCTCCTTCTCATTCTCTGGCTCATTCTGTGTTTACCTGTATCTAACTTTGTCTCTGTGCTTTCTTAAATAGCTTCCTTTTCCTCCCTTTTCTCATGAGAATTTGAGTTCTGTCAAATCTTACTCTGATTCGTCACTTTGTCTGCCACATCATTGTGCCGCAGGAATTGCCTCACAAACCAGAGGAACACTCATCTCAGGCAGACAGGAATAGTTTACTGAGCATAGGACCCAGACCTGATCAACCAGGGCCATGGTCCAGATTCAGGAACTGAATCATGTCCCAAGCTAGGTCCTACACAACTTTCTTCCTCCTCCTCCATCCTCCTCCTCCTCTTCCTCCTCCTCCTCCTCCTCCTCTCTCCTTCTCCTTCTCCTTCTCCTTCTCCTTCTCCTTCTCCTTCTCCTTCTCCTTCTCCTTTCTCCTTCTCCTTCTCCTTCTCCTTCTTCTTCCTTCTCCTTTTCTCCTTCTCCTTCTCCTCCTCTCCTCCTCCTCCTCCTCCTCCTCTCCTCCTCCTCCTTTTCTCCTCCTCCTTTTCTCCTTCTCCTCCTCTCCTCCTCCTCTCCTCCTCCTCCTCCTCCTCCTCCTTCTCCTTTTTTTTTTTTTTTTTTTTGGTTTTTTGAGACAGGGTTTCACAGTGTAGCCCTGGCTGTCCTGGAACTCACTCTGTAGACCAGGTTGGCCTCCAACTCAGAAATCCGCCTGCCTCTGCCTCCCAAGTGCTGGGATTAAAGGCGTGCGCCACCACTGCCCGGCAAAACGGAAGTCTTATTCCAAATAATTTCTTACATTATTGCAGGGGTCTATCCCCAGGCAGTTTATACCATAAAAGTTTATACATAGGTGCAGGAAGTGCTGTTGAGTGGTTGTTTCAGGCCCAATCATATTGTGGCTAACTATACAAAGCAGTTCTACTGATTTCTATCATGATTGGTTTCCAAGGATACAGAACATAACAGAAAATGTAATCAACTTGGCATTAGAAAGTTTCCTAATAACAACAGAAACATAAAGGAAAGTTTCCTTATAATGGCAGACTAGTCAGGTAACAGTTACTTAGGCCTTAATATTTTCCCTAGGCCTTAACAACTCAATTAGACATCACTTTTAAACATGGGTGCTTCCTTCTAAAAACTAACTTTACCTTCATTGTTTGGGATTAAAGCTATGTACTAAGGGTGTGTATGTTTTTCAGCCAGAGAGATCAAAGTATGTGCTAAAGGCTAAGCCACAAATCAACTAGAAACAGTTTTTTTTTTTTTTCCAGTAAATAACACAATGTAGAGGTTCACAGTGTGATCAAATATCCTGCAGTAGTCTGGCCATCTGGGACTGCAGAGTCAGCTTTGATTATCAAGAGACGAGCACCACTGAAATGAATGAAACCTTTCAGTTACTAGGAAAGTTGATGCTTGTCGGCTGGAGCTGAGAAATTAGCAGTGATTAAGAAGAGGCCAGCATAGCTGGATGGTGGTTGTGCACACTTTTAATCCCAGCACACGGGAGGCAGAGGCAGGAGGACCTCTATGAATTTGAGGCCAGCCTGGTCTACAGATCAAGATCCAGGACAGCCAAAACTAAACAGAGAAACAGTGTGTCAAAACAAACAAACAAACAAACAAACAAATAAACAAACAAGGAAGGAAGGAATGAAGGAAGGAAGGAAGGAGGAGGAAGAGGAAGAGACCAGCATTGTTGAACTGAAATCTTCTGAGAAGTGTTTAGTGAAGGCACACAAAAGCTGTGTTCCAGAGGCAGCTAAGGTTATGTGTCATGCTGGTAGTGGAAGCTGGTGATAGTGTAGAAGTCACTCAGGTCATACTGGTTTTGAAGACATGAAAGGATCATGGAAAGCAGCTGAGACTTGGCACTGTGAGAGGTGCAGCCTTAGTGGAGGCTATTCCTGAAAGTGCAGCTCAGTTGCTACAGAAGACCCCAGCATTTTGAAGATGTCAGTACCATGGGATGACCACCAAGAGCAGCACCAGCAGAATGGAGCCAGCCAGAGCCCAAAAGACAAGTTGTGTGTATTGCAGAGGGCAGAGCTGGAGAAGTGATTTAAGCTCCTTGGAGGAGCCCAGAAGATTGTGAGTGAATTCAAGATAACTGGACATTGAGTTATTTACACTGTTGGATATTTGTTTTGCTTTGTTCAGGTTGCTACTGTGCCCTGGTTCATCCCTCTTGAAGGAAGTATTTAACATAGTTTTGACTTTTTATAGGAGCTCACAATTGAGAGACTTTAAACTTTTAAAGGGAATTTTGGAAATTTTTAAAAGACTGAATTTTTAATGTGTTTGAATTTGTAAAGACTGTGGGAATTTTACAGTTACTTATATTTTTAATGTGAAATCTTGGGTATGAATAAGAAAGGTGGTGATGTGTTTATGTGTTGAATTGGCAAAGGGTTATTTGCCCTGGATAATTCTATGTCACATTAACACAAGCTAAAGTCTAACTGTAAGACACATACATAACCCTGTCTGCTTAGCTCCACACCTCTACTTGTTTCTTCACCTTCCCTCTGTAGAATGGGTGTAGATCTTTCTGAGCTCCATCCACATTACTGTCAGTAGGTCAGCTAGAGCACACTGTCGATACTGGGTAGAAGCAATCCCAGGTGAGACTGTGGCCCTGCCACTCTCCTGTGGCTTCTCCACCTCCCCACAAACCATGGTGCACTGAGGTAGAATCCAACTTTTGTGTTCCCATTTCACCACCCTCCCTCACTCAAGTGCTAGTCATTTGATTATCTATTATTAGACTAAATTCCATGAGCCTGGAGCAACGGTCAGCCTGTTTGCTCACCCCTGTTGACAAGACATCAGGAGCAAAACCAGACTTGCTCTTGCTCTGAATCTACATTTATTGGACAAATAAATATTTTTTCTTATAAAAGACTCAAGTTATGTGCATATCATCATTTGCCTATTACTTAGTGGTTACCTGCTGTATGTCCATCTGTTTTAAGCATTGCGGTTATAGCATTGAACAACAGAAAACATGACAAAATAAATCTCTGTTACTGATTGGTGTTGGTCATTGGTGGCACAGTAGAGAGAAGCTCACCAAGATGCTAAGCCTTCCTTTCCCAAAAGAGCAGAGGGTTTAGCCTTCTTGGAAAAGACTGACACCCAGCTAGCTCAATCCAGTTAACTTTATTCAAACACCATACAAAGTTAATTGGGGCTGTTAAAGGTCCCAACTACTAAAGTGAACCTGCCCTTTATTGCTCATGAGAGCAGACAACCCACGCAAATCTCAGTCCCTTTTGACATGGCTAGCCATAATCAAAAGTAAGAACTTTAGATTTGCCAGGAGTGTTTTAGTACAGAGGCTGGTGTGGCTACAAGCTCTCAGGTAGCACCACATGCAGGTCCTCTAGAGAGGCAATATTTCCTCAAGGTTCAAATAGTCTCATAACAGTTTTTCAGCTTTTATTGATTGACCCAGCAAAGGCTCTGCTGAAACACTTTACTCAAAGCCAGACACAAAGGCTTTACTATACATAATCAGTACATTCTGTCTTCATACGATCTATATTTTCATGGAGAAACAGTATGACAGGGTGTTTTATAAGCAAACATGCCATGTACATGCCACACTTACAGAGATGGGAGACATGGCAGCGAGAAAGGAGGTGACATTTGTAGTTTTATGTAAGGTGACTGGAAAGGCCTCATTCAGAAGGTGGAATTTGAAAGAGTGGATAAGCAAGGCATGTGGTTTTCTGTGGGTAAAGGCATTTCGGGTTGAGAGAACTGTTGGGGTCAAGGTCCAGGGGTTGGCATGTGCACCATGATCTTGCAGAAAAAGAAGGAGGTGCTCACGAGGCAAGAGGAAGCCAGAGGTGTGTGGGGAGTGGGTAGGCACATGCTGGAGTTTGACAAGCCATCCGTAGGACTTGGGCGGCTGCTTTAAAAGAGATGGAAAACCACTAGAAGGTTTTGTAGGGAATGACATCACTCACACTTTAAAAAGGCATGGTCTGAGATCCATCTGCTGACATGGAAAGAAGCTGCATGAGTTTTGGCAGCAGTTTGGGTAGGGAAGGAAGGATAAAGTTGAGAGACTTGAAGTAATCCAGGTATTGGAGGAGGTGTAAGAGTGATCTATGCAGCTGGGCAGTGGCGGCGCACGCCTTTAATCCCAGCACTTGGGAGGCAGAGGCAGGCGGATTTCTATAGAGAGAGCTCCAGGGCAGCCCGGGCTACACAGAGAAATTCTGTCTCGAAAAACCAAAAAAAAAAAAAAAAAAAAAAAAAAAAAAAAAAAAAGTGATCTATGCTGGGTTTATTCTGAAGATAGAACCAACTACAAAATCATTTCTGCTACTGATTGGATGTAAGATATAACAAAGAAAAGCTGAGATTTTTTAGTTGCCTCTGTTTGAGCAAATGAAGGGAAGGAGTTGTTATTGTTAGAGGTGGATAAGTCGAGTGGAACAGGTTTTAGGAAGAAAGAATCTTGAGCTTGCACTTGGAAATTTGAAAATATATATTAGGCATCTAAATGGAGACCTTGAAAAGACAAAGACTACCTGAGTTTGAAGTTCAGAAATGGGTTCTAGACTGGAGACAAACATTTGGGTGTTGTCAACAGAGGAAATGAGTATATACAGAGAAAGCAAGAGGTCCCAGGACCAAAGTCTAGAGTACTCTGAAGCTTAGAAGGAGCCACCAAAAGACTGAGCAGGAAGTTTCACCTGTTGACTCAAGTCTGTAATCTCAGGTAATCTGTAGTCTGAATTAGGTAGGAGGATCACAAGTTCAGGCTGTCTGTGCAACTTGAAGGAATCTCTTCAAAATAATAATAGATATGAATCTTGAAAAATAGCTCAATAGTTAGGAAGAGAATGCATTGCTCTTCCAGAAGATCAGAGTTTGGTTCTTAGCACCCATTTCAGGTAGCTTACAAACTACAGACTTCCAAATGCCTCTAACTCTGGCTGCAGATCCACAGGGATTAGGCTCTACACATATATACATTATTAAAAATAAAACAGAATCAGACATCTCTAGCATGAACTAGAAACTTAGGGCAAGCCGGGCGGTGGTGGCGCACGCCTTTAATCCCAGCACTTGGGAGGCAGAGGCAGGCGGATCTCTGAGTTCGAGGCCAGCCTGGTCTACCGAGTGAGTTCCAGGACAGCCCGGGCTACACAGAGAAACCCTGTCTTGAAAAACCAAAAAAAAAAAAGAAAAGAAAAAAAAAAAAGAAACTTAGGGCAATGGAAACTCCCAGGAATCTATGAGGATGACCCTAGCTAAGACTCCTAGCAATTGGGGATATGAAGTCTGATCTGGCCATCTCCTATAACCAGGTAAGACTTCCAATAAAGAGACTGGGACACTAACCCAGCCATAAGGCTTTGATCCACAGTTTGTCCTGCCTACAAGCAAGATGTGTTGAGGTAAAGATGGGGCAGAAATTGAGGGAATGGCCAACCAGTGACTGCTCCACCTTGAGAGCCATGCCATGAGAAGGAGCCCAACCTGACACTGCTAATGATATTCTGCTATACTTACAAACAGGAGCCTAGCATAACTGCTATCTGAGAGACTTCACCAGAAGATTATGAAAACAGATGCAGAGACTCACAGCCAAACATTAGGCAGAACTTGAGAAATCCTTTGGAAGAGGGGAGGAAAGGGTTGAAGGAGCTAGAGGGGTCAAGGATACCACAAGAAAACCTACAGAATCAACCAACTTGCCTGAACTACCAACCAGGGATCCTGCATGTGAAGGAGGCAGAGGGGTCAAGAACATCACAAGAAAATATACAGAATCAACTAAGCTGGGCTAATAGGGGTTCACAGAGACTAAACTGTCAACCAGAGAGCATGTATAGCACTGACCTGGGCCCTCTGCACATATGTAACAGATATTCAGCTTGGTCTTTGTATGGGACTTCTAACAGCAGGAGCAGGGGCTGTCTCTGACTCCATTGTCTATCTTTGGATCTCTTTCCCCTAACTGGGCTGCTTTGTCTAGCCTCAATAGAAGAAGATGCACCTAGACTTACTGCAACTTAATAATACTAGGGCATGTTGATCTCCATGGGAGGTCTCTCATTTCCTGAAGAGAAATGGAGGAGCAGAGGTGGACTGGGAGGAGAGGAGGGAGGGAAACCGCTCTTAGGATGTAAAATAAATAAAATAAATAATTAATAAAAGTTAAAAACAACAGCCGGGCGGTGGTGGTGCACACCTTTAATCCCAGCACTTTAGAGGCAGAGGCAGGCGGATTTCTGAGTTTGAGGCCAGCCTGGTCTACAGAGTGAGTTCCAGGACAGCCTGGGCTATCCAGAGAAACAACCCTGTCTCAAAAAACCAAGACAGAGAGAGAGAGAAAGAGAAAGAGAGAGAGAGAAGAGAGAGAGAGAGAGAGAGAGAGAGAGAGATAAATGGAACTGGAGAAGAAAGAATAGAGAGGAATAGCCTGTTGTGAGTATCCAGCCTTGCCACCTGAGGCCATAATGAAGTCCCAGCTCATGTGTCTGCTGAGGGCAATGGCTGAGTCCATGGCCATGCAGTGGCAGGGGTCTGTCTTAATGTCCATGGCTCATATTATCACTAGAGACCATGAGGATATCTGTGGTCTGGGCAGGCTGTGCAGAACTGGCCCCACTCCTCACTGTCTGAGTCACTCTGGAAAGTGGGGCCCCACTTTTCACCAGAGGCAGCACTCCACACAGCAGGCCCTGTACCTTGCCTAGGGAGTTCAGTGGAGCAGTAAGACCCCAACCCTCAGTCAGTGGTACTTTGAGATGCCCCCGAGTGAGACACCACAGATAAATGCAAAAGCAAGAGGTTTATTTTCTGGCGTGTTGGGTTGACCTTCAATTAGTCCCTCAAGGTGAGTGACTAGAAGGTGACCCCAAATGGCTATTACAAGCAGTTTTTATATTTTTTAGGGGCACAGGTTACATCAGCAAGGTGACAGTTCAAACTTATTGGCTAAGCATATTGACCTTTAAATCTATTGGCTAGCAAGCATGATTCGAATTTGAACTCTACCTGGGACTTTCCAGAGGGTCAGGTGACTATAAGTCAGTACATTCTGAGAATTTCTTACTCTAGAATGTTCCTGTGGGTGGACAATGGAACTTGGTCTAGCCTTGACCCCAGGCAGGAGGGGAAAGCTGTAAGGAGGGTGTGGGACTGGAAAAACCCTTATGGTCCCTCAGCGCTGGTGGCAGGGTGCAGGTGAGCCAGCCTCGGAAATCTGATCCCACCACTTACTTGCTGTGAGGGGGTTTGGGCTAGGATACTACTATCCTCCCTTCCCACTTGTGGCAGCTGGGAGAGCCACCCCCAGAGTCATGAGTTGGGGAGATCTGTCTCTGCCTCTCACCAGCAGCAGCACTTGGGAGAGTGGGTCCCAGCCTTAACTGGGCAGCATTAATAGTGCTGACTCTGGTGGTATAGCTGCCATTGAGCCTGCCCTGAGGGCATGAGAGTAGATGAGTTGAGCCTACCTCCTACTGATGGCAGGGTTGGTTGGCCTAGCTGAAGCAGTGCTAGAGAGCTTGCCTTGGTAGTGCAGCTGAAGGAGAGTCAGTGCTCTGACCAACTCAATTACCACATAGACCCAGATCCAGATCTTTGAGATAGCCCACCCCAAAACCTACAACATCTGTGAACTGTTGGAACTAGTGAAAGGGCCTGTTCTGCTGACCCAAACCTGCAGGATCTCCATGATATAGGGCAACCGCAGGATAACTGGGAGGAGCCCTGGTGAGGATCCAATACTGATGGTGTCACCGAAGCCAGAGGCCTAGAACCAACTGTCCCAAGTTGACCCTGAACTCAGGAATCTGCCTATCCTTGTAAGCATAAGCAAGACGTTTAGCTGGGTAGATCTCCTGTGATCACCACTCCCTAAATCTCTTTGTCTTTTTCCTTAGTGTCTTTCTGACAAGTTGGCTCACAGCGCAACTGCTTTTCTTCCTTTAGATCTGTGAAGCCCTATATAATTCATATTTATTGCATCTTTATTTTTTTGCATAATTGAGAAATTATACATTTTTAAACTCATGCATTTTGAGTTCTTTTCCACAACTTTAAGGCTGTCCTGGAGGTCCCAGAATTTGCCATTTTGCTGAGACATTAGCCATACCTTTGCCTACTGGCTTTGTGCCATCTCTGATTATCATGGAGTTATTAATATTAACAGAGAGGACATTCCTTGACAGAAGAATATAAAAATATCTATGTATGGCTCAGTAGTTAAGAGCATTGACTGCTCTTCAGAGGTCCTGAGTTCAATTCCTAGCAACCACAGTAGTGACTCACAATCATCTGAAATGGGATCCGATGTCACCTTCTGGTGTGTCTGAAGACAGTGACAGTGTACCCACATACACAAAATAAATACATCTTTAAAAAAATGTACATTATTATGTAAGCAAGCCTTACGCCTACAGCAGCCATTGAGACTTATGGAGGCCCATGCTGGCTGGTCCTGGTCCAGGAGTATGAACCATGTCAGTCTTAAGGCCATGCCAGACTTGTACATACATACATATATAAATACAAATATATACTTATATATTGTATTGTTTTTATATTTATATTACAAATATAAATATATATTTATGTTTATTTATTTATATATATATTTTGCAGGGAAGGTTGCAAGGGCAGAGGGCACATATAAGAGGACAGGAAGATGAGAGGGACTGGGGTACATGATGTAAACTTCATAAAGAATCAATAGAAAGTTGAAAAGAAAAAAACCCCAAATCTTCAAAATAATAGTTAAAAAGGCTGGTTAGAGATAACGTTATAGTAAGCACTTGTATAGTAGGAGGATCATTCAATTCTCATTTAATACTGAGTACCAGGCAGGCAGGGGCAGGGGGAGACAGACAGAGAAAGAGACAGACAGATAGTATGGAGGTCATTTTGGGATTTGATTAGGCAGCATCTACATTTTTCTAGGCATCAATTCTGGTTCTGTGCCTCTCAAATATGGAGTCACACAGTAAGCTCTGTGAACAGCTCTGTGGTAAATACCCTCACTCACCACCAAGGGGGAGAGGGGAGTTTTAACATAGCCTTCCCTCAAGATGTCCTCCACAAACCTCATTTAAGATTCTCCCAGGTATTAAGAATTCCTTGAGAGCTGGGTGTGGTAGTGCACACCTTTAATTCTAGCACTCAGGAGGAAGAGGCAGGCAGATTTTTGTGAGTTTTGAGGCCAGCTTATTCTAATAGAGAGTTCCAGGACAGTCTGAGCTACATATTCAGACTATCTCAAAAAACCAAGAGGAGAAAAAAAAAAAAAAAAAAAGTCTCTGCTCTATGCTCAATGTGTCGAGGAATGCTCAATGTGTCGAGGAATTCGCAGGACTGCAGAATGGCTGTCAGATTTCTTGTTCCCTGATGTTGCTGTGTTTATACTGCATCTCTGCTGTGGGGTGGACCTGGATTCACTAGGACAGTCAGTGTGTGGCTTTCCCCAGGGACTGTGGTTATCTAGGTTGGGCATGTGACAAGCACTGGCTCATCAGAAGGGAAGGGAGAAAATTCCTTGTCTGTGTCACTAGAGGTAAACCAGGGGCTTGATCCTTTTTTCTGTTCACACATATCTGACCACCACAACGAAACTGGCCTCTGGGTGACTCTGATGCTGTACATAAGGGAACAGTGAATCCAAAGGAACATGAACACCGCTAAAGCCTGGAACTGGTCCAGCCTGCATCCTGGCTGGCTCTGGAACTACCATTTGCTGGTTTGCTGGGTCGAGTACTTCAAGAGTCTGTACCGAGAACATTCCAGTTGTTCCACAGCTACAAGGCTCTATACCTGAAGCCAGGCTAACTTCAGTATATCCCTTTGTGCCTTGTTCCTTCTGAGCTTTTCACTCTTCTCTCCCTGCCTGTCTTGTATCAAAATCAGGGCCTGCATCATGCTAAGGAAGTTTTTTATCACTGAATTATACTTTACAGTTTTCTGTTGCTGATGTTGGCAGGATCAATTTATGCACCAAGCACCTTAGGTCCAGGGACTGCTTCTTTATTTCATTTTATTATTTATTTGTTTATTCATTTATTGAAATAAGCTATTACTCTAGGCCTGACTGGCCTGGTCCTCATTGTATGTAGTCCAGACTACCCTTATTGTCCTCACAAGAGTTAGGTTTCAGCCTCCTGGGTGCTGAGATTACAGGTACGTGTCATCATATCCAATTTGTACAAATGCTTTAATTTTAATTTCTTTCAAAACCAGAATTAAAAAAAAGGATAATGTAGCTTTCTTGGAAGGCTGAGGTGGGAGCAATGCCAGGGAGTTACCTGGGTAAAACAGTGAGGGCTTATCTGAAAGAGTAAAACAAAGATCCAAATAAAGTAGGATATTCACATACAGAGTAAGGGCAAAAAATATATAATAATGAATCCATTTATCACTGTACCAAGATAGGTATAAAATACCTGGTGTGTTGTGTGTGTGTGTGTGTGTATGTGTGTGTCTGAAGAAGGGGGTTCACAAAGATCAAAGTGTTTTGAGCCCTATGAAGTCATAGTGTGGCCATAGGATTGGTGATCATGTTATCCACGGTGAGGAATTTTTTTTAGTCTCAAAGACTGCTAGGTAAAAGACTGTGACATACATCTAGTGTATACTGTTTTTTTTTTAGGAACTGCATTAAGACTTGAGGATTCAGGGTGACAAGACAGACACGAACAGTCTCTCCCTTCATAGAATTTGAGCTGAGCAGTAAAAGCAAGCCACAAAATAAGTTATTGCACCATATGATGGAGGTTATCATTAGAGAGCAAGCGTAGAGTGACAGTAAAATGCAAAAGAGATGCTTATGGGGAAAGGACACAGGCTGTTGTGCTCTTAGTCCATAGAAGCTGTCATACACCCAGTTTCTCTCCTTCCTTTTAAACAGTGTGTTGATTGGATCATTCTTTTTTTTTTTTTTTTTTAAATATTTATTTATTTATTTTATGTAGTGAGTTCATTGTAGCTTTCTTCACACACACCAGAAGAGGGCATCGGATCACATTACAGATGGTTGTGAGCCACCATGTGGTTGCTGGGAATTGACTTCAGGACCTCTGGAAGAGCAATCAGTGCTCTTAACTGCTGAGCTATCTCTCCAGCCCTGATTAGATCATTCTTGTCACAAGAGAAGAACTGACCAGGAGCTCACCTGTAGGCTGTCTCTAAGGTTTTCAGAGGAAATCACCTCAAATCACAGGAAGCCAACTCTCATGACTAACCCTCAGACTTTCCTACAAACCCAATACAATGTCTGCGCTTGTCCCATCAGTGGGACAACAGGCATTTCCTGAAACTTGTGCTGTTTGCTTTTCTTCAACCTTCTTTTTCCTGTTAACTTTCTCCTGGAAATTTATGCTCCATTTGAGTTTGTATTTCTGTAGTTTCTGGGACATGTGCCCTTATGTCTGGCTTTACTGAGGGAGGAGACAAGAGGAGACAGGATCTAGATCATGGCATCAAGTAGGGTATGCTGGGTAGGGTGAAGTGAAGGACTAGATACTTTTCTTGTGACAAAAGCGACTTAGAGTCTGAGAGTAGACAGTACATTACAGAAAGGAAGATATGGTCTCCTGGTGGCAGGAATATGTAGCTGTGACTTCTTGATCCCCCTTTCTTGGAAGAACACTAAACGGAGTGGACAGGAAGTGCAGTCGGACTATAAAATCTCAGTCTCTGTCCCCAGTGATGTATTTCCTCAGCATCCCTGTCTGTGATGGTTTGAATAGGAATGGCTCCCATAGACTCATGTGTTTGGATGCTTGGTCCATAGGGAGTGGCACTGTTAGTAGGTGTAGTCAGGATTGAGTAGGTGTGACTTTTTTGAAGGAAGTGTGTCACTGTGGGGGCAGGCTTTGTGGATTCATATGCTCAAGTCACAGTCACTGTGGTACACATCCTCCATCTGCTACTTGTGGATAAAGATGTAGAACTCTCAGCTCCTTCTCTGGCACCATGCCCACCTCTATGGGGCCACACTTCCCATCATGGCAGCAATGAATTAAACCTCTGAAACTGTAAGCCAATTAAATGTTTTCCTTCATAGGAGTTGCCATGGTCATGGTGTCTTTTCACAGCAATAGAACAGTAACTAAGGCATCCTCCTAAAGATTCCATAATCTTCTAAAATAGCTTGGTGTCAAGTGTTCAAACATAAGCTAAAGTCATCTTGAAGGAGGAACTTCAATTAAGAAAATGCCTCCTTCAGGCTCTAAGGGATATGCATGGATCTCCTAGGGAAGGGGAACTAGAATAGATTTTGTGGGTGGACCAGGAGTGGGTGGGAATTGGGACAGGAAGGATCAGGTAGGGGGTATGGGATGGATGAAGAGAGTACAACTAGAGATGACTGGAATTAGAGAACATTTGGGGGCAATGTGGAAACAAAATGTAGCAGGAACTCCCAGGATTCTGTGAGGGTGATTCTAGTGAAGACTCCTAGTAATGGAGGATATGACCATCTTTTGAACTGGCCATCTTCTATAACCAGGCAACTTTCAGTGGCGGCACTGGGACACCAACCCAGCTATAAAACCTTCAACCTACAATCTATCTTGTATGCTAGATGTGCTGGGGCAATGGTGGTACAGAATTTGTGGGAGTGGCCAACTAATGACTAGTCTAATTTGAGGCCCATGCCATGGGAGAGAGCCCATACCCAACACTGCTCAGATGGTCAGGGACCAGAAGCTAGATAACCCAGAGTCCTATAATAGAAAAAAAATCTATAAAGTGATTCCTAATGATACTTTACTATACTCACAGATTTGTGCCTAGCTCAGTCATCAGAGAGGCTTCCTCCAGTATCTGATGGGATCATATGCAGAGACATACAGCCAAGCATTAGACAAAGAAAGAGCCAAAATTGGAGACCTTGATTGGGTCCCTCCCCTCAAAGCCTGGGGAATACCACAGAAGAGGGGGAAGAAGAATTGAAGGAACCAGAGGGTACCAGGAGAACACAGCCCACAGTGTTCTCAATTATTAGCTAAGTAGGGCTCATAGGGGCTCACAGAGATTGAACTGACAATCAGGAAGCCTGCATAAGTCTGCTCTCTAGGTCCTCTGCATATATGTATGATTGGTTGTTAGCTTGGTGTTTTTGTGCCCCTAACAATGAAAATGGGGGTGCCTTTGACTCTTTCACCTGCTTTTGCAACACCTTTCCTCCTACTGGGTTGCATCACCAAGCTCTGGTATGAAGGTTTGTACCTAGTCTTATTATATCTTGTTGTGTCATAGTTGATTCACATCTCTTGGAGGCAAGGAATGGATCTGGGGGAGACAGAAGGTGAGTGGAAACTGGAGGAGTGATTGGGATGTATTATATGAGAGAAGAATAAACAAACAAGCAAATAAAAGAAAATGCCTCCATAAGATCCAGCTGTAGGTAAGCTTCTAGTGCATTTTTTATTAATTATTTTTTATTAATTATTAACTTTACATCCAGATCTCAGCTTCTCTTTCCTCCTTTCTTCAGATTCCTTCCCTTTCCCTTTTCTCCCTCCCATATAACCCTCCTTTCTCCTCAGAAAAAGGGAGCCCTCCCATGATTATCAAACAGTCTTGGCATATCTAGTTGCAGTAAGGCATCTTCTATTGAGGTTAGGCAAAGCAGCTCAGTTAGGGGAAAGAGATACAATGACAAGCAATGGAGTCAGAGACAGCCCCTGCTCTTACTGTTAGGCATCCTACATGAAGACCAAGCTGAACAACTGTTACATATGTGTAGAGGGCATAGGCCAGTCCCATGCATGCTCTCTGGTTGACCATTTATTCTCTGTGAGCCTTTATGGGCCTGTTGGACTCTAAGATCCAAAACCAGGGGACACACTCCCTCAGAAATATTCACAGACAGGATTCGTTGCAATAACATGAGGTTTATTGATGATAAGATGATAAGAACCAGTATTCTGGGGTTCCCCTGTTCACAGACAAGAAGAACCCTGAGCCAAAG
The DNA here is from genome assembly GCA_021653895.1 of Mastomys natalensis. Taxonomy (NCBI): domain Eukaryota; kingdom Metazoa; phylum Chordata; class Mammalia; order Rodentia; family Muridae; genus Mastomys; species Mastomys natalensis. Next base: position 99,665 of record JAJTUV010002667.1, on the reverse strand, counting down.
TTGGGAACAGTTTTTATACAGAATTCATGAAGGAAACCACAAAGGCCTGTCTCTAGGTGACTCAGATTATGACAATGAGTGTCTTCCATTTGCCCAGGTTTATTACATTAAGGGCCCAGCTTTCTGATTCCTGGAATGTGTCTGTGTGCTCTGGGCCTTCCTCACCCACAGGTGGGTTCCCTGTGGTCTGAAGAATGTTAATCAGCCTCTCCCTTCTTCCTCTGAATGTTAATCTAGCAAGTGTCCTCTGACTAAGGAATGTGCCCCTCCTGAGATGTGTCCTGGGACAGTGGGATTCTTTCAAATTTAAGTTCAAACCAAGACCCAAAAGTCCTACAGGCCCAGGTTAGTTGAGTCTGTAGATTTTCCTGTGATGTTCTTGACCCCTCTGGCTCTTTCAGTCCTTCCTCTCCATCTTCCATAAGTTTCCCCAAGCTCTGCCTAACATTTGGTGATGGGTGTCTGTATCTGTTTCCATCTGTTGCTGGGTGAAGCCTCTCTGATGACAGTTATGTTAGGCTCCTGTCTGCATGTACAGTAGAATATCATTAGCAGTATCCAGGTATCCCTCTTACAGCATGGATTTCAAGCTGAACCAATCATTGGTTGGCCATTCTCTCAATTCCAGCTCCATCTATACTCCTGAACCTCTTGTAGACAGGACAAAAATTATAGGTTGAAGGTTTTGTGGCTGGGTTGGTGTCCCAATCCCTCCATTGGAAGTCTTACCTGGTTACAGGAGATGCAGGTTCAGGCTCCATATTTCCCATTGCTAGTAGTCTCAGCTAAGGTCACCCTCACAAATTCCTGGAAGTTTCCATTTCCCTAAGTTTCTAGCTTGTTCCAGAGATGCACTTCTTCATTCCAGTTGTCTCTTTCAGTAAGTAGTCTCTCCATCCATCCTACCCCATTCCGAATCCTCCTGTTTCCATCCCCAGCCCCAGTTAGCCTCCCCTTCCCATCTACTCATGATGTCTATTCTATTTCTTCTCAGTGAGATTCACACATCTCCCACTTGAGCCTTTCTTGTTAGTTAGCATCTTTGAGTCTGTGGATTGTAGCATGGCTACTCTTTCCTTTAAGGTTAAAAATGTAATTGTAAGTGAGTACATACCATGTTAGTCTTTCTGGGTCTGGTTACCTCCCTCAGGATAATCTTTTCTAGTTCTATCCATTTACCTGCAAATTTCGTGATGTCATTGTTTTTAAAAACTCCATTGTGTAGGTATACCACATTTTCTGTATCCATTCTTCAGTTGATGAATACCTAGGTTGTTTCCAGTTTGTGACTATTACAAATTAAGCTGCTCTGAGCATAGTTGAGCAAGTGTCCTCTTTGTGGTATGGTGGAGCATCCTTTGTGTATACACCCAGAAATAGTTTAGCTGGAACTTGAGGTAAATCTATTCTCAATTTTCTGGGAAACCACCATATTGATTTTCAAAGTGTCTGTATAAGTTTGTACTCTTACTAGCAATGGAGGAGTGTTCTCCTTGGTCTATATCCTTGCCAGCATGAGCTGATGCTTGAGTTTTTGATTTTAGCCATTCTGACAGGTTTAAGATGGAATTTCACAGAGCGGAGAGAGTGAGGAGGCTGCGTCTGGCTCCCGCTCTCACAGCCATTGCAGTACACTGAGCTCCATAGAGACAGCGCCGGGGCAAGAGAGAACTGGACGGGCACTGGGCGACTCTGTGCCTTGCGGAGGAAAATCAACTAAACATGGGCAAAGGAGATCCTAAGAAGCCAAGAGGCAAAATGTCCTCATATGCATTCTTTGTGCAAACCTGCCGGGAGGAGCACAAGAAGAAGCACCCGATGCTTCTGTCAACTTCTCAGAGTTCTCCAAGAAGTGCTCAGAGAGGTGGAAGATCATGTCTGCTAAAGAAAAGGGGAAATTTGAAGATATGGCAAAGGCTGACAAGGCTCGTTATGAAAGAGAAATGAAAACCTACATCCCTCCCAAAGGGGAGACCAATAAGAAGTTCAAGGACCCCAATGCACCCAAGAGGCCTCCTTCGGCCTCTTCCTGTTCTGTTCTGAGTACCGCCCAAAAATCAAAGGCGAGCATCCTGGCTTATCCATTGGAGAAAAGTGATGTTGCAAAGAAACTAGGAGAGATGTGGAATAACACTGCAGCGGATGACAAGCAGCCCTACGAGAAGAAGGCTGCCAAGCTGAAGGAGAAGTAAGAGAAGGATATTGCTGCCTACAGAGCTAAAGGAAAACCTGATGGAATGAAAAAGGGTGTGGTCAAGGCTGAAAAGAGCAAGAAAAAGAAGGAAGAGGAAGATGATGAGGAGGATGAAGAGGATGAGGAAGAGGAAGAAGAAGAGGAAGATGAAGATGAAGAAGAAGAAGATGATGATGATGAATAAGTTGGTTCTAGCACAGTTTTTTTCCTTGTCTATAAAGCATTTAACCCCCCTGTACACAACTCACTCCTTTTAAAGAAAAAAAATGAAATGTAAAAAAAAAGATGGAATTTCAGAGTCATTTTGATTTGTGTTTCCCTGATGGCTAAGGATGTTAAGCATTTTTAAAAAGTGCTTCTCAGTCATCAGAGATTCCTTTGTCAATAATTCTTTGTTTAGATCTGTACCCCATTTTTAAATTGGGTTATTTGGTTTATTGATGTCTAGTTTCTTGAGTTCTCTATATATTTTGGATATCAGCCCTCTGTTGGATGTAGGGTTAGTGAAGATCCTTTCCCATTCTGTAGGTTGTTTTTTGGACATTTGTGTCCTTTGTAGGGCATTTTATTAATTAGTGAATGGTGGGGAAGGACCCAGCCCATTGTGGGTGATGCTATCTCTGGGTTGGTGGTATTCAGTTCTATATCAAAGCAGGTTGAGCAAGCCATGGGAAGCAAGCCAGTAAGCAGCGTTTCTCCATGGCTCTGCATCAGCTCCTGCCTCCAGGTTCCTGCCCTGCTGGAGTTCCTGTCTTGATCTCCTTTGACAATAAAATGTGATATGGAAGCATAAGCCAAATAAACCCTTTTCTCTACAACTTGGTTTTTGGTCATAATGTTTCATTACAACTATAGTAACCATAACTAAGGTCCAACCCACTTTTACACGAGCTCTAGGAGTTGATCTGTTTCAAATCACCATACATACACAAAAGATCCTGTATAGTTATGGTAATGGTAGTCTGCCAGGAGTCAGCCCTGGCTTGGTGGGAGGAGGAGGGAGGAAGAGATCTTCTTTCTTCTCCTCATCTGTTCTTCTTGAGGCAGCTGCAGGGGGATGGAACTGGAAGAGCTTCGAGGGGGGGGAGGGTGAGGGGGGGCGGAAGGGTAAGACTTGGTCTTACAGGATTTGTGGTAAGACTTTGGTTTTATGAGATATTTAGGGTTGCTGTTTAATAAAATCTTACTTATCTACATCATTTTGTCTCATAGTTTGAGGGTATAGTCTTCCAGGGTAGGAACGATATGACAGGACCCCAACCATGAGTGGTGTTGCCTACGTTTACAATGGACCATGTCACATCTGTTAACCTAGGAAAACTCTCATAGATACACCTAGAGGTTTGTTCTTATAGTGATTCTAGATTCCATCAATAATCAAGATTAATATCCCTCCCTCCCTCTCTTCTCTCTCTCTCTCTCTCTCTCTCTCTCCACACACACACACACACACACACACACACACACACACACGCACAATTAAATCTAACATCCCCTGTGATCTGTATCCTTCAGCAAGGCCCCACTTCTTAAAGGCTCCAGAATTTCCTAAAATGATGCCATCATCTAGGGTCAAGTGTTCAAACAAATGATGTCAACTATGTGAGGTGATGGGGAACATTTCACATTCAGATCCATAGTAATGACGACAGTGTGGTGATGGCATGGAGGGCACAAACCATGGAAACAACACAGATAGCCCAGACACTAACACTCCTTTAATGAGACAACGTTCTTATACACCCCAGAAGCATCTGTATTGTTACTTAATGATTTCACTAGCAAATCTGCTCATTATTCTGAGTTCCAACTCAAAAAGTGCAGCTTTCCCCACCTCTTTTGACATCTTCCTTGAATTCAAGCCAAATTTCAGCATTTGAGAGAGTGAGGCAGAAGGATTTTGAATTCTTGGTCAGTCTTGGCTATTCAATTTCAAGCCAGTTTTCTTTTCCCTATATTGCCCCAAATGCATCAAAGTCAGCACTCAGATATTATCCTAGTCCAGCCACACTACAAAGAAATTCCTTCATGCTTCATTACTGTGAGTTTCCTGTTTGGAGACTCAGTTGGGGCACGTGGCTGAAACTTGTCCATTGAGTCTCCAAGAATTAAGCTTTTTTCTTAAGATTCTGCTAACAAAACAACCGGTTTATGCACAGTCGAGCAGAGCACTGGGTGGTGATCTTTGTTTTTTAATAGCTGGCCTCCTCCTTCCTTTTTAAAGATTTATTTATTTATTTTATGTATATGAGTACACCATTGCTCTCTTCAGACACACCAGAAGAGAGCATCAGATCCCATTACATATGGTTGTGAGCCACCATGTGTTTGTTGGGAATTAAGCAGCCCAGAGCTTGCCTGAAGGCTGCTCTATTAGAAACCATTTGCTTTTGGGCACAATCATCCCTGTGGACCTCACTAGTACACCCTGAGAGGACTCCACATTACATCTACCTTCTAGTGGCTGAGAGAGAAGGAGGACACACCCACTTCTTCTTATAAGAGCATGGCCTGAGTAAGTTTGCCCTAAATACTTTTACTCACTTTACTTACTTATCAAAAGTTGGTTGTGTCACTATATTTAGCTGGAAAGGAGACTGAAAGATGTCCATACTTGGGCACAGATATGAACTTGGAGATCTGAATGGATAATGGGGACACCTAGTGGTCCCTTACAGAATGACTAATTTAGATTAATTAGTGTGATTAATTAGTACCTATATGGTTCATTCGACTGCAATCAATACAAGAGCATAGGCTTTTTCTGTTTTTGATCATCACTGCATTCTTTTCCTTTATCCAAGTGCTTGGTACATAGTAGTACTTTTAATACATATTTGATGAAAATGTGCCTGTATTGGTTTGGTTTTGTTGTGCCAGGACGCATTCGTGAATTCCAAAAGACCACCAAGGAGCCGATTGCTATGTAATCACATTAGGATCTCTTTATTACAAACTTAGGTTTGGGCTTACTGTCCCAGAACTCTCATTGGGATAAGGTTTTATTGGAAAATGAGAGCAAGTGAGGGTATGTCCAGCCCGGTAAGCATCTAATTGAATGTATATTGTAAGCCGACAGGCTGGTGCTCTGAAGCAAGACCATATACAATTATGAACAGTCTGAAAGTACATCTGAAACAATCAGACTAATCTTTGATTAACTGTTGCTAGGAAGTGAGGCTCACGTGGGGAGAGGGAATCTTAATTGGGAAATTATCGCCATCATACTGGCCTGTAGGCAAGTCTACGTAGTGTTTTCATGGTTAATGGTTGATATGAGGAGTGTCCAGCCCACTGGAGGCTGTGTCACTCTGGGCCAGTGGTCCCAGGTTATATAAGAAAGCAGACTGAGCAAACCAGGAAGAACAAGCCAGAAAGCAGCATTCCTCCACTATCTTTGCTTCAGTTCTGCCACCAGGTTCCAGCCTTGACCGCCTATTTGCACACGCGCGCACACACAACACACACACACAACACCAGCACCGCGCACGCGCACGCGCACACAAACACACACACACAAACACACATGCACACACAAATACATATATATTTTCACTTAAGATGGAGGTTAGTTCCAAGATGGAGTAGGTTTGGTCTCTCAGTTTCTTACTACTTCTTGCATTTCTCTGTCTTAGACTTGAAGCTACAGCCATATCAAACCTCTGTGGTCACAGTGAAACTTATTCATTATCAATAAAGAATACTTTTTTAATCTGGTGAGCAAAAACAGTTGCCTTGGATTGAGTGTGTAGCTCAGTGATAGAATGCATGCTTTGTACAGAGTGAGGCACACACACACACACCATTTTGATGTTGCTTAAATGTCATTGATGACTTTTCTAATTGTAATACTTTTTTTATTCTTGAGTCAGGGTCTCATGTATCTTAAGATGACCTAACATTCTCTGTTGTAGCCAGTGCTAGTACTGAACTCATAATCTTCCTGCCTCAACCTCCTGAATGCTGTCACTACAGGCATGTACCACCACACCCAGTTCACTAATCCTCTTAAAAATATCTACAACCTACAAGATGTTAGCAGTAATAGAGAAAAGGAGAGGGGAGCTGTTCTAAATATAGGCACAAATGTGGTTAATGTGCGGAAACACGTTTTCCTGTATAAGATTCAATTATGATTTTGAAAGCCAAGAAAGGAAGCAATAATTTCAGACAAGGCAAGTGAAAAGCTTCTGTTTCCTTCATGTTCATGAACGAGCCGGATGGAACCAGATTGCTAATGAGAGCAGCATGCTTTCAGGCAAGGAGGGCACACCACATTGGGCTTCTGTGTGCAGAGAATTGTGTGTGTGCGTGTGTGCGTGTGTGTGTGTGTGTGTGTGTGTGCAAATAGGAGGTCAAGGCTGGAACCTGGTGGCAGGAACTGAAGCAAAGATAGTGGAGGAATGCTGCTTTCTGGCTTGTTCTTCCTGGTTTGCTCAGCCTGCTTTCTTTCTTTCTTTTTTTTTTTTTTTAAATAACTTTATGTATTCAAGGTACACTGTCACTCTCTTCAGACATATCAGCAGAGGGTAACAGATCCCATTACAGATAGTTGTGAGCCACCATATGGTTGCTGGGAATTGAACTCAGGAAGAGCAGTCAGTGCTCTTAACCTCTGAGCCATCTCTCCAGCCCCTCAGTCTGCTTTCTTATATAATCTGGGACCACTGGCCCAGAGTGGCACAGCCTCCAGTGGGCTGGATACTCCTCATATCAACCATTAACCATGAAAATACTATGTAGACTTGCCTACAGGCTAGTATGATGATGATAATTTCCCAATTAAGATTCCCTCTCCCCATGTGAGCCTCACTTGTATTGAGCTGAAAGAAAACTAATCGATACAACGCCGTTCTACTCTTTTGCCTGTGTGTTCGGTTTCTTTTCTTTTTCTTTCTTTCTTTCTTTTTTTAAGACAGGGTTTCTCTGTGTAGCCTTGGCTGTCTGGCAACTAGCTCTGTAGAGCAAGCTGGCCTTGAACTCAGAGATTCACCTGCTTCCCGAATGATGGGATTAAAGGTGTGTACCACCACCCATTGGCCATACAACTGTCAGATCTGTATTTGTCTGCATAATCTGCCAGAAGTGCATTTGTCTGCAGGCTCCTCAGTGCATATATAGTTTTTATTTTATTTTGTGTGTGTTAACGTTTTATTGATTCCTTGTGATTTTTACATCATGTACCCCAATCCCTCTCATCTCCCCATCTCTTTGTATCTATCCTCTGCCCTCGTAGCCTCCCTCCAAAAGACCTCCCCCCTCTCACAAAACAAAAACAAAAAACTTGGAAATGGGCAAAGATTTGCTGGTAGTGCTGTTCATAGAGCCGTCAGGGGCAGAGCAGATGGCAGCCCTTTGTTCATCCTAGCTTGATGCCTGGCTTGGTGGCCAAATCTGTCTTCTGCCCAGGTCTCATAAAAATCAAATCAAATCCAGGCAGCACAATGTGGGATGAGGAAGACGACAGAGACCTGAAGGCTGCCATGGCACCCACAGACACCTGCTTAGTGCCATACTACCAAGGACTGACAGATGATGCCACCCAGCAGCCTGCCAGCCATGGGACTACCCTGCAGTGGGAGCCACCACTATGTGAGAGTACCTGGTGGTCAGAGGGAAGAGAAATGGAACAGCTTGAGCATTGTGAAGAGAGATGAAATGGAAGAGTTGAGGGTGGAGAGAAGTAGCCTGCTGTAAGTGGCTCTGTCACCCGGGCCATGGTGAGGTCCTAGCTGGAACTGCTGTTGAAAGCCATGCCCGAATCTGTGGTTATGCAGTAGCAGGGGTCAGTGTCAATGTACATGGCTTATATTAACACTAGAGAACATGGAGATGACCCTGGTCTGGGCAGCCATTGGCAATCACGTGAATGTCCAGGGGCTGTGCAGAACTGGCCCCACCCCTCACTGGCTGCAGTGCTTTGGAGAACTGGCTCCACCTCTCACCTGCAGCAACACTTGGGAGAGCACAGTGGAGTTAGTCCTGGTGGCAGGGGTGTGGGTGAGGCAGCACCAGGAGCATGTGTGTGGGAGAGCTGGCCCTGCCAGCCATCTGTCACAAGGTGATCTGGGGTTTGGAGGTGATGCCCCTCCTTACCACCTGTAGCAGTCAGGAGAATTGACCCTGGGGTCATGAGAGCAGGTGAGCTGGTCTTGGCCCTCACTGGCTGCAGCACTTGAAAGAGTGGGGCCCTGTACCTTGCCTGGACAGCATAGTGGAGCTGGCCCTGGTGAAGTGGGCACAGGTGAGCTGGCACCTGAAGGTTAGAGCGTGGGAGAGCTGGCTTTGCCACTCATCTGATATGAGGGTGTGAGGCGATGCCTTCCACAATTCCTCTTTGCTACCTGCTATAGCCAGGAGAGCTAGGTGTGAGAGTGGGATAGCTATTCCTGCCCCCTCACTGACTGTAGTACTCAAGAGAGCAGTCTGGGTACCACAGTGGAGCTGTCCCTGATGTCAAGGCACTGGTGAACTAGCCCTGAGGGTGTAAGAGCAGGAGAGCTGGTCCAGCACTTGGATGCACTTGAATGCAGCACTTGGAAGAGTAGGCCCCTTGCCTTGATTAGGAGCTGGCTCTAGAGGCGTGGGTATGGGTGGGCCAGTGCTGAAGTCATGAGAGCAAGAGAGCTGACCCTGCCTCCTGCCAGTGGCAGCACTGGGTGGCCTAGTCAGAGCAGTGCTGGAGAGTTCACTCTGGTGGTGCAGATAAGGAAGAGGTGTCACATTGACCAGCTGTGCTACCACCCAGGCCCAGATCCAAAATCTACATTGTCCATGAAAGTTGGGATGTGTGAAAGGGTCGGTCAGGCTGATCGAAAGCTGGAGGATCTCCACAACACAGGGCAACAACAGAATAACCGGGAGGAGTCCCAATGAAGATCCAATACTGATGGTGTCACACAAGCCAGAGATCTCCAGCTAGACCAATGACTCATTGCAGTGAACATTTGCAAGTGAGGCTATGTGGACAGAGGGACATACTGTAGGACACACTGTGACACACTACAGCTTCCACGATGAGATGTTTTCTATGCTTTGTTGTTGTTTGTGTGTTTTTTATTTTGTCGGGACGAGGTTGCAGGGGCAGAGGCCTATGAAGAGAGAGTGAGATCAGAGGAACTGGGGAGTATGATGATGTGTAACTCACAAAGACTAAAAAGTTAAAAAAAAAAAAATCTCGTTACGGAAGCTGCAGTGTGTCATAGTGTGTCCCGCACTATATCCTTTTGTCCACACTTCTTTACTGGGAAATGCTCATTGCAATGAGTCATTGGTCTGTCTGGTTTGAGGCCTCTGGCTTTTGTTACTCTAGCAATATGGGATCCTCGCTGGGACTGCTCTCTGATGTCCTGTTGCTCTGTGTCATGGAGATCCTGCAGCTTTGAATTTGCAGGACTGGCCCCTTCAGGCACTCCAGCAGTTCACTGATGGGGCAGATATGGGGGTGACTAACTCAAAGTCCTGGATCTGGGCCTGGGTGGCAACTGAGTTGGTCAGTCCGCCAGCTGTCCTGCACCTACATCACCACAGCAGGTTCTTCAGCACAGCGATGGCTAGCTCATCCAACGCTACAGCTGGCAAGAGGCATAGACAGCTCTCCCTCCTGCCACAGGGAGCAAAGGGTAAAGTGGGGTGGGAGGGATGGAGAGCATCTCTCCCTCACCCACACCACCACATGGAAGAGGCCAATTTTTCTGCATTCACCCCGTTAGGGCTGGCTCATTTCCGCCCATGCCACCAGAGCCATCTCTACTGTGTTGCCCAGGTGAGGTGCAAGGGGAAGGCATCCCTCCTAAGTGCTGCAGCTGACAAGGGGCCCTGGGCAGCATTGCTGGTCGCTCACATCGGGCCGTCCTTCACATCTCCAGTTCCATCTCTTTGTGGTGCACACACTGTTCTGCTTCTCTTCCATCTCTCCCCAGCTTACTTGCTCATCTTAGTGGTGCTTAGGTGTGCTATGCCTGCCCTTTCTGAGCAGCACCAGGCAGGGGGCATCCTGCGCAGATAGTTTTTTTCATCATCTCATTCAGCAAGCTTCTCTCCAATAAGTCTAAAGTTCTCAGAAGATACACTCCATTGATGTTTCTGTAGCTCTCACCCCAAATGTGGAATCCTGAGTTTCCAGTGATATGGTATTAGGAGGTGGTATGATCCAGTCAAGAGATACCAGAACGTTTCCATCCTTTTTTGCTATACAAAGACAACTTTTAAATTAAAAAAAAATTTTTTTTTAAACTTTTGAAATAAGATTTTGCTACATTGATTAGGCTGGCCTCAAACTCCTAGCCTGCAACAACTGTTCTTTCTTAGCCACCTTTGTAGCTAGAGGCCCAAGCATGGCACCATGTCTGGCCAAATGGAATAAGGCAGCAAGGTTCAATTTTACTCACTTCAATATTTCAGTTCAATTTGAAAATTTAAATCCAGTTTCTTTCTGGATCAGGTTCTTCCCTATAGATTTTTGGTTGAATGTGCACAAAATTAAAAAAGCAAAAAAAAAAAAAAAAAAAAAAAAAAAAAAGAAAGAAATAGGGAGGAATGGGACTGGGGTATTCGATTTGGGTAGATGGGAAAATTTGGCCCTGGAGGGTGCTCGCTTGGAGAGCATATGCTGTGTGTGTGGGAGTGTGTGTGGGAGGCTGGCAGGGCTCGGTGGAGGTGGTAGATAACAGGGGCTAAGAAAAGAAAGCAGAAGTGTGACATACCAGCCTCCACTCTGGCTTGCTGGCGTGCTGTGACAGCTTCGTGTGAGCATGTGTATCTATCTGGGAGGCTGAAACCTTCAGCTCCTTCCAGGGCAGCCCACTTGGCTGCATCTAGGTCTAATGTTCTTGTATAAGAAGGAAGAGGACTGAAAGAGACAGAAAGGGAGGAAAATGCTGAGTGGACTATGGGTTTTGGGTTATGGGCAGAGAGCTGTAAGTCTGTAAGTCTGATATTTCCTTTGTAGGTGTGTAGCAATCAGCCTCATGGCAGGAGGAAGGAACTGGTACCAGGCTGTGAGTCTGGTGACTAGGCTGGTGACAGAGGCTTCAGATGCCACTGGAAATATACCTAGAAAAAGTGTTATCCTGGCAATGACAGAAACTTGATTCAGGGGACATCTGAGGACATCAGTTCCATGGCTCTGTGTATGTGTGTTGCAGATTCAAATAGAAGGAAGCCATATGAGAGCAGTCTGGGTATGAGTTAATAGAGAGGGGTATGATTATAACAAATAAAGTGTGTATACACAATTTGAATTTACCAGATATGATTGGAGAAATAGCTCAGTCAGTAAAGTACTTGTCATGCAAGCATGAATTCCTGAGGGTGGATCCTTAATAGCCATGCAAAATGTCTGAGTGTGACCACATGGGCCTGTGTCTTAGTTAGGGTTTTACTGCTGTGAAGAGACACCGTGACCAAAGCAACTCTTATAAGGACAACATTTAATTGGGGCTGGCTTACAGGTTCAGAGGTTCAGTCCATTAGCATCAAGGTGGGAACATGGCAGCATCCAGGCAGGCATGGTTCAGAGCTGAGAGTTCAACTTCTTCACCTGAAGGCTGCTAGTGGAAGACTGGCTTCCAGGCAACTAGAGTGAGGGTCTTAAAGCCCCCACACCCACAGTGACATACTTGCTCCAACAAGGTCACACCTCCTAATAGTGCCACTCCCTGGGCCAAGCATACAAACCATGACAGCCTGTATGTAACCCTAGAGCTGACGGTGGATGGAGGAAGGATTGCTGGGGCTCATTGGCCAGCCAGCTTAGCTGAAAATCATCTCTGGCTCAGGAGCAGATCCTGTCTCAAGAACATAATGCAGAATTATAGAAGAAGATATCCAATATCCAACCCAGGTCTCCAGGTACGAGCACCCCCATACGCATATGCACATACAGGCACACATAACTTTCTCTTAGTCTCTGTCTCTCTGTCTCTGTCTTTCTCTCTCTCTCTCACACACACAAATACCTTTACCATATGGAATAGTGACCCAATAGGGAATTTTTCAAGAAAATAAGTAAATTAGATTTTTATAAAAAAAATATACTCACCTGATTTTGCCATTGATTTAAAAAGTTTGAAAGCATTTCCTGTATCAGTTCCTGTTGTGGATAGCCCTGGTCTTGTATTTTGATGTTAATTCCACATTCCTGGGAAGGGCTGCAGAGGAGTGAATCAGTACACAGGTGACTTCTTGAGAACCTTCTGCCCACCTTAATTTGTAATATAAAGGCTAGAGACAGTGATTGGGCAGTAGTGATGGCTTAGCTCATGGGTTTCACTGGATGTGTCTGATATCTGAGGATTTTCCAATAGAAGGGACTAAGTGGTGGACAATTACATGTTCCTAGTATTTCATTTTAGCAAATATTTACTGATAACTTTCTTTGTGCCAGAAATAATTGTATGGTGTTTAATGATATCAAAGGACAAAATCATAGTGTGAAGTTTTAATGATTGTGTGTGTGTGCATGCATGTGTGCATGTATGAGTGCATGTCTGTGTATACGTGTGTGTGTGTGTGTGTTGTGTGTGGTGTTGTGTATGTTGTGTTATTGTGTACCTGTATATTGAACACAAGGCCTTGCGCATTCTTGGTAAGTGCCCTAAAACTGAGCTACCACCTGAGCCCAAGTTTAACAATTGTAATTAGCTTTATTTTCCTTCTAGAATTGGTTAAAATTTTATTCCATAAAATAGAATAAGTCACCTGATGGGCTGAGTAAGCAGGTTGGTTTTTCATTATTATTGTACATATTAATTAGGTAAATGAGATTCAATGTAATATTCCTTACCACCATATGCAACTGTAACTACCTACCTACCTACCTACCTACCTACCTACCTACTTACCTACCTTTCTCTCCTCTCCCTCATCTCCTGAGTCCCTGCTATCCTCCCTTTGTTTTTAGTTTTTGTCTCTCCTCCTGTAATGGGTACCTAGGGTTTTGCCATATCTTGGTTATCAGGAACAATGCCAACAGACATAGCTAAGCAAACAACTCTTTTGTACACCAACTGTTATGAAATATAATGTGGTAAGGATTACCTGGCGGGCCAATGCTATGGTGTGTCCCTGAGTACACCATGCGACAGATCTGGTATAAAAGGGGTTTTTTGGGGGAAGGGAGAGCAGTGAGGACCTGGAGAAGGCGTAGAGACAGATGAGTGGACATGTAGACAGGCAGACAGAGCAGAGCCATGAGGGCAAAGAAGGGGGATAGAGAAGGACAGAAAGAGGAAGAGAGAGACTGACTGGATCACATGGAAACAGAGAGTTGGAGTGCTTCTTTTATATGCAGCCCACACCTCAGCTGTCTGGTAGTTATTGTTGGTGGGAACAGGAGATGATGATGATGATGATGATGACGACAATGATAGTGTAAGCTGTTGCTAGGGCCCTGGAGGAGCCTAGTGGAACTGCTTATAAGCTAAAACCAGCTCCACTTCCTCTGGATTTATGGCCAGGAGTAGTATATCTGGATAATATGGTGGTTCTGTTTCCATCTTTTTGAAGGAAGGAGGTTGGTTTTTAACTTAGAAAGCAGGATTGGGGGAGAAGATTGGTTATTTCAGAGTTACTTACTTAGGTGAAGGATCACTCAAGACTATGAATTTGAAACCATCCTGTGTAACAACATAGTGACCCTCCATTTCAAAGAACAAACAAATGGAGGTGTTGTTCAGTTGACAGAGTACTTACCTGGCATTCACAGAGGCCCTTGGTTCCATCCTTAGTACCGTAATAAAAATAGTCAAGTCATTTTCCTTGTAAGTCAGGGAGATAAAGCACTATAACATTTGTTTGCCAGGCATAGTAGTATTATATACCTGTAAAGACAGACCTTGGGAGGCAGAAGCAGGAGGATTGCTTCAAGTTCTTGGCTAGAGTCTACTTCATAATGAGTTCCAAGATAGCTAGGGCTGTAGAGGAAGACTGTGTCTCAAAACAGACAAAAACAAACAAACAAACAAAACACCCCCAAAACAAACAACAACAAACCAACAAGGGGCCAGGAAGATGGGTCCGTGAATAAAGAAAGGTGCTGAAGATCTGTGGGGAAGGAGCCTTGAGATTTCAATTTAACTCCCAGGAACCCACTAGTTGTTCTCCCTCCACATGTTTGTTGTAGCATGTGCTCCTTTAAATAAACTCCAAAAGGGCTGGAGAGATGGCTCTGTGGTTAAGAGCACTGACTGCTCTTCCAGTGGTCTTGAGTTCATTATTTTTTTTTGGCTCTATTAGTGTCATTTTTGGTTTCCAGGATCAACACACAAACCATACAAACACCGATCTCAGTTAAGCAAGAACACTGTATTGAACATACACCCTGATACTGAATGTTCAGGATCACAAAAAGGACTTGGAAGCCTAATTGTGCTAGGCTTTCACTTGTATGATCAAGTCCTCTGGGACGGGTTTTGAGTTCTTGTCCATGCAGTTTTTCCACAACCTGTAGTTTCTCAAGATGGTGTGTATGTCTCTCTCTTCTGTGCTGTGCTGAACATCAAAGCCGGGACCTGCATAAAAGTGTTCACCGACCTATATACATACCTCTTAAACTGCTTCTTGATTCAGTATTATTAAAGCAGGAGATTATAATTTAAATGCCACAGTATTTAAAAAGAAGAATCTAGACTTTACTATGCCTTATTTTGGTGACTGTAATGTGGATGAGTGAGCTAGGAAAAGGCAAATGCCCAGAGTCCTGGGCCCGGAGGTGTAAGACTTCTTGTAGCATTCATGTGGGATGGGCTTGCTTAAGCTGCTCCGTTTGTCACCTATAGCCCAGCTGGGGAAGGTTTTCCAGTCTTCTTCTTCTTCTTGCTTTCCCAGTCCCTACTCTTCTCCCACAACTGGTCATCCACAGTTTGTTCAACGAATAAATGGTATAAAAGGAATAGAAAGAGGCTGGGGAAGATTTAGCTCAGGGATAAGTATTAACATGGAGGAGGCTCTGGGGCCTATCTTTAGCGAGAGGTGTGGGGGACTGCAAGTACAGAATTACAGTTGAGGTGCAAGATGTTCAACATCTGTTGGAAAGTACTGGAAACAATCTGAGAAGTCTCTGTGCTATGCTGGCTCAGCAAAGCCTTGGAGAACCCCGATGGGTCCTTCAAAGTATATTGTACATTATTTTATTTTGAATTCCCGTGTCTGTGTGTCAGTGTATGGTTATGTAGACATGAATGTAGGTGCCTGTGGAGGCCAGAAGAGGGCTCCTGATTGCTTGAAGCTGGAGTTACCTATAGTTGTGAATTGCTTGACTTGGGAGCTCATTAAATCACAGGGGTCTTTCTAATGCTCCCCTGACATTGTAAAGTTATTTATTTACTTTACAGGGTTTCATAAAGCCAGTCCCAAGCAAGTATGCAATGGATTTTAAACATATTTCCCCATTAATTTCTGCACTGCACTTTCAATTCCGTTATTACTGTTAATGTGAATGAAAGAGACATGTTATGAATAACAAAAGATAGTTTGAGTATTCAGGGTAGTCCATGGCTTTATTTATTTATTTATTTATTTATTTATTTATTTATTTTTGGTACACACTGTTCACACCTATATTTCAAGTTTGGAAATGCATATTTGCAAGCAGCAATACAAAAGTATTAACGAAGAATGCATAATCTCCGAAAACATCTCTGCTACCAATACATTTCTATATACAAAACTGACGAACATATTTGATACTTCTGTGTAGTTAGAGAAGTTCGTTTTCAAAACAGATACAATTCAGTTTTTAGGTGTGAATGGTATGAATGACAGTCTTTTTTTTTTTTTTTTTTTTTTTTTTTTTTTTTTTAAATTCTTAGTTGTTTGGGATCCTTAAGCATGCAAAAGCTTTAAACAGGAGGGTCCACAAAGGAACCAGTGTTGTATCATGACGTCCAATTAGGCCAGAGCTGGGAACGCCTCTGGATCATCTACATCAGAAGCAGAAGCACTTGACTTTTCAGTTCTGCCGCGGTCTGGACGACACCGCCATGTCCACCGTGTCCTCCTCTGCCACCACGTCCTGGGTGGCCTAGGTCTCCGAAATTGATCTCCAGTTGAGATGTTATATCATTTGCTGGCTTCAGAAATGATGGTCCATAACTGAATCTTCAGCATGAGTTTCTTCACTTTGATTTATGCAGCACAAATCCCTTTTCCGTTAATGGTCCGTCAGCTCCTTCATTTGGTTTTCGGATATTAAATTCTACTTTTGCTTGGTCTTTATTTGAATAGCTTTCCACTCATTCAAGTCATCTCTTTTGGACCCTCTTCCTTAACGTCTTCAACTTCGTTTCCTTATTTTCAGTGTCTGCCACTGGGTGCTCTTCACCTTCAGGTGTTTCCTCAGTCATATTTGATTGATCCAAATACTGCAATGATAAGATATTTGTTTCTGAATGTATTTGGGTGACTCTGTTAAGTCATCTTTGACAGTTCCCCAGTTGTGAGATCTGCTATCTCCGCGTTTGTCCTCATGCTTCAGGCCACTGTAATGTGAAAAAGAAGACCTATCACTTCCACTATGCCTACCAAATTCACGCTTGCCACGAGAATCAAATCATCGCCTAGACCCATTCCACGTCCACGGCCTCCTCGACCCTTCCAAGACCACCTCGGCCTCGAATAGGCCGTTCAATAATCGGTCTATCAACTGAAAAATTCACCTTCTTCACCTTTTTCTTCAAGTGGCTTTTCAAATCTTCTTTCACGAGGTGATCGCCTTTCTGGTCTATCAGTTATTTTCTCATCACCCTGAAGCTGTCGATCACGTCTCCCAACTCGCCTTATTCCTTCTTTTTTAAGCGCCACACTGGGTGGTGCGGCTGCACCTCCTCCTTGTCAGCCTCGCCTACGGTGGGTGGCAGCGGTTCTTACGGTCTTTCTGGGACTCTTAACTGTTTGCCTGCCGCGTTGGAGTTGGTCTGGGCCACCTGAGCCGCGCTTTTAGGCTCCAGTGCCCCCAACGCTGCCCTTCCTGGCTTCTTTTTTCTTGTTCTCTGCTGCCGTCAGTACCTTGAAAGGGTCTGATTCATCGCCAAATAGGTGGTCGAATAGGTTGGTGACCACGCAGCCAGCCGAAGTCTTCCTGTAGGTGCCCAGGAATGATGGTGGCTGGGTGGCGCGTTTGACTGCACCGAGACAAAGCCAGTCCATGGCTTTAGAAGTTCTGTGTCATGGTCACAGAAGTGATCACAGGACTTTGTTTATTGCATTGCTTGTTCTTTGACTATTTGTGTTTATTGTCTTGCTTGTTCCTTGACTATTTGCATCTATTATATTGCTAGTTCCTCAGCCTAGAACTGACCTTAATACTTGCATGTAATTAAGACGGTATAAAAGTAGATTGGAAAAAAATTAAAAAAAAAGTTTAAAAAAAATAAAAAAATATTAAAAAAAAAAAAAAAGAAGTTCTGTGTCAGGAATCAGGGACAATGAATTTCTTACTAAACCACAGGTGTCATAATGGCATTAATGCTTGTGTTTTTAAAAGTTGCTTAGTTATGAATGAGGTGCTCTGACATATATGGTAGCAAATAGGTGCTAGGATGTGTGCCAGTAAAACAATAGCAGCCACCGAATTGGAAGAGGATGGTTGAAACAGGAATGCTAGAGTTGATAATACTTAAAACTAGAGACTCACTTACACAGCTTTTCTTTAATATTCCATTTATGTGTGTATTTAAAAATTAAAAATGTAACATGTAAATTACATGAATAAATATGTGAGATAGCATGTAATATACATATAATATGTAAATATAAAATACAAAAAATTAAAAAATGCAAGGCTGTAAAAGAATAAGTATTTAGCATTTGGTCAAAGACTATAGCAAATAAGATAGGCATATATTATTGTCTTCCTTTTAAAATTTTTTTAATTACATTTATTTTGTGTTTGTATGTGAGCACATGCCACAGTAAGTATGTGGAAGGGGAGCTGGTTTTCTGCCATGTGGGTCTGGGGATTGAATTTAGGTTTGATAGGTGGTGGCTTTACCTGCTGATTCATCATGATGGCCCTAATTGTATGTCTTTTACATGCTGGAGATTAGGAGATAGCAGTAACAGCCCACAGTGTAACTGTCCTGGTAGGAATGAAGATTCTAAAGAAACACTTGTACCCCTCAGCTGGGCTATCAAACTATTAAGACAATGGGCCCCAAGGGATTGGAATTTCTCAGAAGTTTATGCTAGGGAGTGGAAAAGGATGGGGCTCTGATTTGAGACAGCTTATGTACTGGAAAGAGATTTCACAGTTCTGACAACTCATGGCAGCACCTTGCAAGAGACAATGGGTCAGTGTCTGGCAGGACCACAAAGTGACCAGGTTTGATTAGTTATCCAATACTACTTGACCTCTGTTTAAACCTGTGTGTAGGAAGTACAGTGATATGTGTGTAGGAAGTATGATGAGCTGTGTGTAAGAAGGACAGTGAACTGTGTGTAGGAAGTATGATGAACTGTGTGTAGGAAATATGATGAGCTGTGTATAGGAAGTACTTTAAGGAAAATCAATTGAAGTTGAAGATATTTCTGATTTTATTTTCAACCATTGTTTTTATTGTATTTAAAATATTTTATTTTATTATTCTGACAATCTCTGCAAAGGAGGTATAATGGCTATTCCTGGTTGTCATCCTGACTGTATCTGGGATGAACTACAATTCAGAACTGGAGGGCTCACCTGTGATTCAGATCTTCAGGCTGGAAGACACAAGTTTCTGACCTGGATCTTGGCAGGGAGATCTTGAGGCATAGTGGCCATGAAAAGCTTAGGCCCAGGCAAGGTAGTACATGCCTTTAATTCCAGAAGACTAAGGCAAGGAGATCTCTGAGTTCAAGGTCAGCCTGGGACAAAACAAGTACCAGATGCAGGCATGGGGGTACACACCTTTAATCTGGGCCACACCTTCTACTGGAGACCTACATAAGGACATTGGAGGAAGGAAGATTGGCTCTTACTTGCCTGCTTGCATTTATCTGCCGGGACATCTGTTGGAATCTACTTCTACAGAAGACCAGCTGAAACAACTAGCTTTGTGGGACTGAGCAACTATTAGATTCTTGGACTTTCAATTCACAGCTGACCATTGTTGGGGAGTTGGACTACAGACTGTAAGTCATCACAATAAATTCCCACAATATAGAAAGACATTCCATACATTCTGTGACTAGAGAACCTTGACTAATACAGAAGTGAAGATTCTTTTTCTGACTCATCTGAACTGGATTTATAGCCAAGTTGCCTATAACAGAAGAAAGATTCACAAGAGCATGCACATTTATTTAATACAACCCCACCCCCCTTTTTTTTATGTGGGTTGTGTGTGGCACGGAGGATCAAACCTCAGGACTTGCGCTTGCTATGCTTGCTATTTTCCCACTGAGCTACGTATCTATACTGACCTAATATGCTTTATGTCACTTTGGAACTTTTATAATAAAACATAAATTCAAAGACCTTTTTATTTGTGTTTTTTCTTAAAATTGTATATTTTATTTATTTACATTTTAAATGTTATCCCCTTTACTGGTTTCCCCTCCACAAACCCCCTATCCCATCCTCCCTTTCTTTGAGGGTGCTCCCTCACGTACCTCACTGCCTTAGCATTCCCCTACACTGGGGCATTGAACCTTCAGAGGACCAAGGGCTTCATAAGACCATTGATACCAGGTAAGGCCATCCTCTGCTACATATGCAGCTGGAGCTATGGGTCCTCTTTGGTTGGTGGTTTAGTCCCTGGAAGCTCTGAGGGGTCTGGTTGGTTGATATTGTTGTTCTTCCTATGGGGTTGTAAACTCCTTCACCTCCTCCAGTCCTTGCCCTAACTCCTCCATTGGGGTCCCCGTGCTCAGTTCGATGGTTGGCTGCAAGCATCCACATCTGTATTGGTCAGGCTCTAACAGAGCCTCTCAGGAGACAGCTATATCAGGCTCCTGTCAGCAAGCACTTCTTGGCATCAGTAGTGTCTGAGTTTGGTGTCTGCATGTGGGATGGATTCCCAGGTGGTGCAGTCTCTGAATGGCCTTTCCTTCAGTCTCTGCTCCACTCTTTGTCTCTGTATTTCCTTTAGACAAGAGCAATCCTGGGTTAAAAATTTGCTTATGAGTAGGTGGCCCCATCTATCAACCGGGGACCATGCCAAACCTCTGAATATGGTTTCTATAGGTTCTCCCTCCCCTTTGTTGGGTATTTCAGCTAATGTAATCCCTGTTGGGTCCTGGAAGCATCTTGCTTTCCTGGCATCTGGGCCTTTCTACTGGCTACTCCCAGTTCCCCATCCCCCATTGCTACACACCTCTGTTCAATTTTCTGACCCTCTGTATATCATCTGCACCTCCTCCCATACCTGATCCTGACCCTTTTTTCCTCTTCATCCTCCCAAGACCCTTCCACCCACTACCTCTTGGGAGTATTTTGTTCTCCCTTTTAATAAAGACTGAAGCATCCACACTTTGGTCTTCCTTCTTGTGGAGTTTCATTTGGTCTGTGAGTATTCCCAGCCTTTTGCCTAATATCAGTGAGTACATACCATGTGTGTTCTTTTGTGACTGGGTTACCTCACTCAGGATGATATTTTCTAGTTCCATCCATTTGCCTAAGAATTTCATGAAGTCATTGGTTTTAATTACTGAGTAGTATTCCACTGTGTAAATGTACCACATTTTCTGTGTCCATTTCTCTGTTGAGGGGCATCTGGGTTCTTTCCAGCTTCTGGCTGTTATAAATAAGGCTGCTATGAACATAGTGGAGCATATGTCCTTGTTATATGTTGGAGCATCTTTTGTGTACATGTCCAGGAGCAGTATAGCTGGGTCCTCAGGTAGAAGTATGTCTTATTTTCTGAGGAACTGCCAGATTGATTTCCAAAGTGGTTGTACCAGCTTGCAATCCCACCAACAATGGAGGAGTGTTCCTCTTTCTTCATATCCTTTTCAACATCTGCAGTCATTTGAGTTTTTGATCTTAGTCATTTTGACTGGTGTGAGCTGGAATCTCAGGGTTGTTTTGGTTTGCATTCCCTGATGACTAAGGATGTTGAACATTTCTTTAGGTGCTTTCTCAGCCATTCCACATTCCTCAGTTGAGAATTCATTGTTTGGCTCTGAACCCCATTTTTATTTTTTTATTGGATATTTTATTTACATTTCAGATGTTCTCCACTTATCCCATTTCCCCCTCCCTCCCAGGAACCCCTATTCCATCCCCCCTCCTCCTGCTTCTATGAGGGTGTGCCCCACCTACCCCCCCTCGAATTCCCCCACACAGTTCGTCCAGGCTTCATGGGACCAAGGATCTCTTCTTCCACCTATACCTGACAGGACCATCCTCCCTTGCATATATAGCTGGAGCCATGAGTCCCTCCCTAAGTGCTCCCAGGCTGGTGGTTTAGACCCTGGGAGCTCTGGTTGGTTGGTATTGTTGCTCTCTTCATGGGGTCTCGAACCCTTTCAACTCCTTCAGTATTCACTCTAACTTCTCCATTGGGAACCCCATGATCAGTTTAATGGTTAGCTGTGAGCATCTGCCTCTGAATATGTCAGACTCTTGCAGACCTCTAAGGAGACAGCTATGTCACGCTGCTGTCAGCATGTACCTCCTGACATCCACATCAACATCTACCTTTGGTGACTGCACATGGAATGGATACCCAGGTGGAATGGTCTCCATACAGCCCCTCTTTCAGTTTCTGTCCTGCACTTTGTATCCATATTTGCTCCCTTGAGTATTTTGTTATTCCTTCTAAGAAGGACCGAAGCAACCACACTTGGTCTTCCTTCTTCATGAGCTTTATGTGGTCTGTGAGTTGAATCTTGGGTATTTCAAGCTTCTGGGCTAAAATTTAATAATCAGTGAGTGAATACCATGTGTGTTCTTTTGTGATTGGGTTACTTCACTCAGGATGATATTTTCTAGTTCCATCCATTTACATAAGAATTTCTTGAATTCATTGTTTTTAATAGCTGAGTAATACTCCATTGTGTAAATGTGCCACATTTTCTGTATCCATTCCTCTGTTGAAGGACATCTGAGTTCTTTCTAGCTTCTGGCTATTATAAATAAAGCTGCCATGAACATGGTGGAGCATATGTCCTTGTTATATGTTAGAGCATCTTCTGGGTATATGCCCAGGAGCAGTACAGCTGGGTCCTCAGGTAATACTATGTCCAATTTTCTGAGGAACCGCCACACTGTGTTCCAGAGTGGTTGTACCATCTTGCAATCCCACCAACAATGGAGGAGTGTTCTTCTTTCTCCACATCCTTACCAGCATCTACTATCATCTGAGTTTATGATCTTAGCCATTCTGACTGTTGTGAGGTGGAATCTCAGGGTTGTTTTGATTTGCATTTCCCTGATGACTAAGGATGCTGAACATTTCTTTAGGTGCTTCTCGGCCATTCGCATTTCCTCAGTTGAGAATTCTTTGTTTAGCTCCATACCCCATTTTTTAATAGGGTTATTTGATTGCCTAGAGTCTAATTTCTTGAGTTTTTTGTATATATTGGATATCAGTCCTCTATTGGATGTGGGATTGATAAAGATCTTTTCCCAATCTGTTGGTTGCCATTTTGTCTTATTGACAGTGTCCTTTGCCTTATAGAAACTTTGCAATTTTATGAGGTCCCATTTGTCAATTCTTGATCTTAGAGCATAAGCCATTGATGTTCTGTTCAGGAACTTTTCCCCTGTGCCTAGGTATTCAAGGGTCTTCCCCACCTTCTCTTCTATTAGTTTCAGTGTGTCTGATTTTATGTGAAGGTCCATAGGAGATAAGAATGGATTGATTTGCATTCTTCTACATGTTGTCCTCCAGTTGAACCAGCACCATTTGTTGAAAATGCTGTCCTTGTTCCACTGGATGATTTTAGCTCCTTTGTCAAAGATCAAATGACCATAGGTGTGTGGGTTCATTTCTGGGTCTTCAACTCTATTCCACTGATCTTCCTGCCTGTCTCTGTACCAATACCAGGCCGTTTTTATCACTATTGCTCTGTAGTACAGCTTGAGGTCAGGGATGGTGATTCCCCCAGAAGTTCTTTTATTGTTGAGAATGGTTTTCGCTATCCTGGGTTTTTTGTTGTTCCAGATAAATTTCAGAATTTCTCTTTCTAGTTCTGTAAAGAATTGAGTTGGTATTTTGATGGGGATTGCATTGAATCTGGAGATTGCTTTTGGCAAGATGGCCATTTTTACTATATTAATCCTGCTGATCCATGAGCATGGGAGATCTTTCCATTTCCTGAGATCTTCTTCAATTTCTTTCCTCAGAGACTTGAAGTTCTTGTCATACAGATCTTTCACTTGCTTGGTTAGGTTCACCCCGAGGTATTTTATATTATTTGTGACTATTGTGAAGGGTGTCATTTCCCTAATTTCTTTTTCAGTCTGTTTATCTTTCACGTAGAGGAAGGCTACTGATTGGTTTGAGTTGATTTTATAACCTGCCACCTTGCTGAAGTTGTTTATCAGGTTTAGGAGTTCTCTGGTGGAAGTTCTGGAGTCACTTAAGTATACTCTCATATCATCTGCAAATAGTGATATTTTGACTTCGTCCTTTCCTATTTGTATTCCTTTGACTTCTTTTTGTTGTCTAATTGCTCTGGCTAGGACTTCCAGTATTATATTGAATAGGTAAGGAGAGAGTGGGCAGCCTTGTCTAGTCCTGATCTTAGTGGGATTGCTTCAAGTTTCTCTCCATTTAGTTTGATGTTGGCTACTGGTTTGCTGTATATTGCTTTTAGTATGTTTAGGTATGGGCCTTGAATTCCTGATTTTTCCAAGACTTTTACCATGAAGGGATGTTGAATTTTTTTCAAATGCTTTCTCAGTATCTAGTGAGATGATCATGTGGTTTTTTCTTTGAGTTTGTTTATGTAGTGGATTACATTGATGGATTTCCGAATATTGAACCATCTTTGCATTCCTGGGATAAAGCCCACTTGATCATGATGGATGGTTGTTTTGATGTGTTCTTGGATTCGGTTTGCTAGAATTTTATTGAGTATTTTTGCATCGATATTCATAAGGGAGATTGGTCTGAAGTTCTCTTTCTTTGTTGGGTCTTTGTGAGGTTTAGGAACGTGTGTGATTGTAGCTTCGTAGAATGAATTGGGTAGTGTTCCTTCTGTTTCTATTTTGTGGAATAGTTTGAAAGAATTGGTATTAGGTCTTCCTTGAAGGTCTGATAGAATTCTGTGCTAAAACCATCTGGTCCTGGGATTTTTTTGGTGGGGAGACTTTTAATGACTGCTGCTATTTCTTTAGGGGTTATGGGACTGTTTAGATGGTTTATTTGCTCCTGATTTAACTTTGGTACCTGGTATCTGTCTAGAAAATTGTCCATTTCATCCAGATTTTCCAGTTTTTTTGAGTATAGACCTTTGTAGTAGGATCTGATGATTTTTTGAATTTCCTCTGTTTCTGTTGTTATGTCTCCCTTTTCAGATCCATTTTATTAATTTGGATACTGTCTTTGTGCCCTCTGGTTAATCTGGCTAAGGGTTTATCTGTCTTGTTGATTTTCTCAAAGAACCAACTCCTGGTTTTGTTGATATTTTGCATCATTCTTTCTATTTCTACTTGGTTGATTTCAGTCCTGAGTTTGATTATTTCCTGCTGTCTACTCCTCTTGGGTGTATTTGCTTCTTTTTGTTCTAGAGCTTTCAGGTGTGCTGTCAAGTTGTTAATGTATGCTCTCTCCAGTTTCTTTTTGGAGGCACGTAGAGGTATGAGTTTTCTTCTTAGCACTGCTTTCATGGAGTCCCAGAAGTTTTGGTATGATGTTTCCTTATTTTCATTAAATTCTAAAAAGTCTTTAATTTCTTTATTTCGTCCTTGACTAAGTCATCATTGAGTATAATGTTGTTCAGTTTCTATGTGTATGTGGGTTTTCCATTGGTTTTGTCATTATTAAAGACCAGCCTCAGTTCATGGTTATCTGATAGGATACAAGGGATTATTTCAATCTTTTTGTATCTGTTGAGGCCTGTTTTGTGACCAATTATATGGTCTACTTTGGAGAAGGTACCATGAAGTACTGAGAAAAAGGTAAATTCTTTTGCTTTAGGATGAAATGTTCTATAGATATCTGTTAAATCCATTTGGTTCATAACTTCTGTTAATTTCAATGTGTCTTTGTTTAGTTTCTGTTTCCATGATCTGTCCATTGGAGAGAGCGGGGTGTTAAAATCCCCCATTATTACTGTGTGAGGTACAATGTGTGTTTTGAGCTTTAGTAAAGTTCCTTTTATGTATATGGGTGCCCTTTCATTTGGAGCATAGATGTTCAGAATTGAGAGTTCATCTTGGTAGATTTTTTTCTTTGATGAGTATAAAGTGTCCTTCTTTATCTTTTTTGATTACTTTTGGTTGAAAGTCGATTTTATTTGATATTAGAATGTCTACTCCAGCTTGTTTCTAGGGACCATTTGCTTGTAAATTTGTTTCCATCCTTTTACTCTGAGGTAGTGTCTGTCTTTGTCACTGAGTTGCGTTTCTTGTATGCAGCAAAATTCTGGGTCCTGTTTATGTATCCAGTCTACATCTTTTTATTGGAGAATTGAGTCCATTGATGTTAAGAGATATTAAGGAAAAAATGATTGTTGCTTCCTAATATTTTTGTTATTAGAGGTGGAATTATGTTTGTGTAGCTATCTTCTTTTGGGTTTGTTGGAAGATTACCTCCTTGCTTTTTCTAGGTTGTAGTTTCCTTCCTTGTGTTGGTGTTTTCCATCAATTATCCTTTGAAGTGCTGGGTTTGTGGGAAGATATTGTGTAAATTTGGTTTTGTCATGGAATATCTTGGTTTCTCCATCTATAGTGATTGAGAGTTTTGCTGGGTACAGTAGTCTGGGTTGGCATTTGTGTTCCCTTCGGGTCTGTATGATATCAGTCCAGGATTTTCTGGCTTTTATAGTCTCTGGTGAGAAGTCTGCTGTAATACTTATAGGCCTGCCTTTATATGTTACTTGACCTTTTTCCTTTACTGCTTTTAGTATTTTTTCTTTGTTTTGTGCATTTGGTGGTTTGATTATTATGTGATGTGAGGAATTTCTTTTCTGGTCTAGTATGTTTGGTGTTCTGTAGACTTCTGGTATGTTTATGGGCATCTCATTCTTTAGGTTAGGAAAGTTTTCCTCTATAATTTTGTTGAAGATATTTACTGGCCCTTTAAGTTGGGAATCTTCACTCTCATCTATACCTATTATCCTTAGGTTTGGAGTTCTCATTGTGTCTTGGATTTCTTGGATGTTCTGGGTTAGGAGCTTTTTGCATTTTGCATTTTCTTTTACAGTTGTGTCAATGTTTTCCATGGTATCTTCTGCACATTAAATTCTCTCTTCTATCTCTTGTATTCTGTTGGTGATGCTTGTGTCTATGGCTCCTGATTTCTTTCCTAGGTTTTTTATCTCCAGGGCAGTCTCCCTTTGAGATTTCTTTATTGTTTCAATTTCCATTTTTAGATCCTAGATGGTTTTGTTCAATTCCTTCACCTGTTTGGTTGTGTTTTCTTGCAATTCTTTAAGGGATTTTTGTGTTTCCTCTTTAAGGGCTTCTACCTGTTTACCTGTGTTCTCTTGTACTTCTTTAAGGGAATTACTTATGTCCTTAAAATCTTCTATCATCATCATGAGAAGTGATTTTAATTCTGAATCCAGTTTTTCCTGTGTGATGCGATATCCATGGCTTGCTATGGTGGGAGAACTGGGTTCTGATGATGCCAAGTAACTTTGGTTTCTGTTGATTGTGTTCTTGTGCTTGCCTTTCGTCATCTGGTTGACTCTAGTGTTACCTGCGCTCACTGTGCCTGACTGAAGTCTGTCTTTCCAATTATCTTGCTTGTGTCAGAACTCAGATGTCTCTGTGTTCCTCTGATCCTAAGCTCCTAGGAGGAAGAACTCCTGGGACTCAGGCCGCCTCGGGGATCCTGAAATCCTGCTGCTCTGAGTGCAGCAGCTCCTCTAGGATGGCTCAGGATCAGGTGTCTCCACAGGAGCAGACCAGCTATGTGTCTGCCCCAGCTAAAAAGACCAGGCTTGCGGAAGAAGAGAAGTGGTATTCCAGAGGGGCGAGGTTTGGGTGCCTGATGTGAACCCTAGTTTTAAATAGGGTTATTTGGTTCTCTGGAGTCTAATTTCTTGAGTTCTCTATATATTTTGGATATTAGCTTTCTATTGGATGTAGGATTGGTAAAGATCTTTTCCCAATTTGTTGGTTGCCATTTTGTCCTGTTGACAGTGTCCTTTGCCTCATAGACGCATTTCAACTTTATGAGGTTGCATTTGTCAATTGTTGATCTTAGAGCCTGAGCCATTAGTGTTCTGTGCAGGAATATTTCCCCTGTGCAGATACATTCAAGGATCTTTCCCACTTTTTCTTCTACTAGATTGGAGGTCCTTGGTCCACTTGGACTTGAGCTTTGTACAAGGAGATAAGAATGGATCGATTTGCATTCTTCTACATGCTGACCTCCAGTTGTACCAGCACCATTTGCTGAGAATGCTATCTTTTTTCCACTGGATGGTTTTGCTCCTTTGTCAAAGATCAAGTGACCAAAGGTGTATAGGTTCATTTCTGGTTCTTCAATTCTATCTCATTGATCTACCTGCATGTCTCTGTACCAATCCCATGCAGTTTTTTTTATCACTATTGCTCTCTAGTACAGCTTGAAGTCAGGGATAGTGATTCCCCCAGAGGTTCTTTTATTGTTGAGAATAGTTTTCAGTATCCTGGGATTTTTGTTATTCCAAATGAATTTGAGAATTTCTCTTTCTAACTCTGTGAAGAAGTGAGTTGGGATTTTTGTTGGGGATTGCACTGAATCTGTAGATTGCTTTCAGCAAAATGGCCATTTTTAATCCTGCCAATCCATGAGCATGGGAGATCTTTCCATATTCTGAGATCTTAGATTTTTCTTCAGAGACTTGAAGTTCTTGTCATACAAATCTTTCACTTGCTTGGTTAGATTCACAACAAGATATTTTACATTATTTGTGACTATTGTGAAGGGTGTCATTTCCTTCATTTCTTTCTCAGTCCATTTATCCTTTGAGTAGAAGAAGGCTTTTGATTTGTTGGAGTTAATTTTATATCCAGTCACCTTGCTGAAGTTGTTAATCAGGTTTAGGAGTTCCCTGGTGGAATATTTGGAATTGCTTAAGTATACTCTCATATCATCTGCAAATAGTGATATTTTGACGTCTTCCTTTCCAATTTGTATCCCTTTGACCTCCTTTTGTTGTCTAATTGCTCTGACTAGGACTTCAAGTAGTATATTGAGTAGATGGGGAGAGAGTGGACAGTCTTGTCTATTCCTTGATTTCAGTGGGATTGCTTCAAGTTTTTATCCATTTAGTTTGATGTTGGCTACTTGTTTGCTGTATATTATTGTTACTATGTTTTAGTATGGGCCTTAAATTTCTGATCTTTCAAAGACTTTTGACATGAAGGAGTGTTGAATTTTGTCAAATGCTTTCTCAGCATCTAATGAAATGATCATGTGATTTTTTTTCTTTGAGTTTGTTTATATAGTGGATTACGTTGATGGACTTTCTCATATTGAACCATCCCTGCATCTCTGGGATGTAGCCTACTTGATCGTGGTGAATGATCGTTTTAATGTGTTCCTGGATTTGATTTACGAGAATTTTATTGAATACTTTTGCATTGAATTCATAAGGAAAATTGGTCTGAAGTTCTCTTTCTTTGTTGTGTCTTTGTGTGGTTTAGGTGTAATCATAACTGTGGCTTCATAGAACGAGTTAGATAGTGTTCCTTCTGTTTCCATTTTGTGCAATATTTCAGAGAGTATTAGTATTAGGTATTCTCTGAAGGTCTGATTGAATTCTGCACTAAACTATTTGTTTCTGGGCTTTTTTGCTTGGGAGACTTTTAATGACTGCTTCTATTTCTTTAGGGGTTATGGGATTGTTTAGACGGTTTATCTGATCCTGATTTAACTTTAGTACCTGGTATCTGTCTAGACAATTGTCCATTTTGTCCAGATTTTCCAGTTTTGTTGAGTATAGGCTTTTGTAGTAGGATCTGATGTTTTTTTTTTCTTTTGGATTTGTCTCAGTTTCTGTTGTTATGTCTCCCTTTTCTTCTGATTTTGTTAATTTGGATATTGTCTCTGTGCCCTCTGATTAGTTTATCTTATCTTAGTTTATCTATCTTGTTGATTTTCTCAAAGAACCAACTCCTGGTTTTGTTGATTTTTTGTATAGTTCTCTTTGTTTCTATTTGTTTGATTTCTGACCTGAGTTTGATTATTTCCTGCTGTCTACTCATCTTGGGTGTGTTTTCTTCTTTTTGCTCTAGAACTTTCAGGTATTCTGTTAAGCTGCTAATGTATACTCTCTTCAGTTTCTTTTTGGAGACACTTAGATCTATGAGTTTTCCTCTTAGCACTGCTTTCCATAAGTTTGGTTCTGTTATACCTTCATTTTCATTAAGTTGTAAAAAGTCTTTAATTTCTTTCTTTATTTTTTCCTTGATTAAGTTATCATTGAATAGAGAGTTCTACAGATTCCATGTGTATGGGGGCTTTCTGTCATTTTTGTTGTTATTGAAGAATATCCTTAGTCTGTGCTGATCTGATACAATGCATGGGATTATTTTAATCTTCTTGTATCTGTTGAGGCCTGTTTTGTGACCAACTATGTGGTCAGTTTTGGAGAAGGTACCATGAGGTGCTGAGAGTAAGGTATATTCTCTTGTTTTAGGATGAAATGTTCTATAAATATCTGTTAAATACATTTGGTTCATAACTTCTGTTAGTTTCACCGTGTCTCTGTTTAGTTTCTGTTTCCATGATCTGTCTATTGGTGAGAGTTGGGTGGTGAAGTCTCTCACTATTATTGTGTAAGGTGCAATCTATGCTTTGAGCTTTAGTAAAGTTTCTTCTATGAATGTGGGTGCCCTTGCAGTTGAAGTATAGTTGTTCAGAACTGAGAGTTCATCTTGGTAGATTTTTCTTTTCATAAGTATGAAGTTTCCTTCCTCATCTTTTTGGATAAGTTTTGGTTGAAAGTTGATTTTATTCAATATTAGAATGACTACTCCAGCTTGTTTATTGGGACCATTTGCTTGGAAAATATTTCTTTCAGCCTTTTACTCTGAGGTAGTTTCTGTCTTTGTCACTGAAGTGTGTTTCTTGTATGCAGCAAAATGGTGGGTCCTGTTTGCATATGCAGTCTGATAGTCTATGTCTTTTTATTGGGGAATTGATTCCATTGATATTAAGAGATATTAAGGACCAGTGATTGTTGCTTCCTGTTACTTTTTTGTTACATGATTGAATTATATTTGTGTGGCTCTCTTCTTTTCGGTTTGGAGAAAGAAGATTACTTTCTTGCTTTTTCTAGGGTATAGTTACCCTCCTTGTGCTGGAGTTTTCCATCTATTATCATTTGTAGAGCTGGAAGTGTGGAAAGATATTGGTTTTGTCATGGAACATCTTGGTTTCTCCATCTATGGCAATTGAGAGTTTTGCTGGTTATAATAGCCTGGGCTGGCATTTGTGTTCTCTTATGGTCTATATGACACCTACCCAGGATCTTTTGGCTTTTAGGGTCTCTGTTGAGAAGTCAAGTGTAATTCTCATAGATCTGCCATCGTATGTTACTTGATCTTTTTATCTTACTGCATTTAATATTCTTCATTTGTTTTGTGCAATTGGTGTTTTGATTATTATGTGACCTGAGGAATTTCTTTTCTGGTCCAATCTATTTGGAGTTCTGTAGGCTTCTTGTATGTTTATGGCCATCTCTTTTTTTAGGTTAGGGAAGTTTTCTTCTAAAATTATGTTGAAGATATTTACTGGCCCTTTAAGTTGGGAATCTTCACTCTCTTCTATAGCTATTATCTCTAGGTTTGGTCTTCACATTCTGTCTTGGATTTCTTGGATGTTTTGTTAGAAGCTTTTACATTTTACACTTTCATCAATGTTTTCTATGTTATCTTCTACACCTGAGATTCTCTCTTCTATGTCTTGTATTCTGTTGGTGATATTTGCATATATGACTCCTGATCTCTTTTAGGTTTTCTATCTCCAGGGTTGTCTCCCTTAGCGATTTCTTTATTGTTTCTATTTCTATTTTTAGATCCTGGATAGTTTTTTCAATTTCTTAACCTGTTTTTTTCCCTATATTTCTTTAAGGAATTTATGTGTTTCCTCTTTAAGGGCTTTTACCTGTTTACCCGTGTTCTCCTGTATTTCTTTTTTTTTTTTGGTTTTTCGAGACAGGGTTTCTCTGTGTAGCTCGGGCTGTCCTGGAACTCATTCTGTAGACCAGGCTGGCCTCGAACTCAGAAATCCGCCTGCCTCTGCCTCCCAAGTGCTAGGATTAAAGGCGTGCGCCACCACCGCCCGGCTCTCCTGTATTTCTTTAAGTGAGTTATTTATGTCTTTCTTAAAGTCCTCTATCATCATCATGAGATATGATTTTTAAATCAGAATCTTGCTTTTCTGGTGTGTTGGGGGTATCTAGGGCTTGCTGTGGTGGCAGAACTGGGTTCTGATGACACCAAGTAGCCTTGGTTTCTGTTGTTTAGGTTCTTGCACTTGCCTCTTGCTATGTGGTTATCTCTGGTGTTAGCTAGTCTTGCTGTCTCTGACTGTAGCTTGTGACTCCCTCCTGTGAGCCTGTGATGTTAGGTGTGTCAGCACTCCTGGGAGACCAGCTCTCTCCTGGCAGGATTTTGGGTACGGAGAGCTGTGGCACAGGGTAAGCTCCAGGATGCAGATGGAAACTGGAAGGATCCTGTCCCCGGCTACTCCATGGTTCTTATGTCCTGTGGGCTCCTGGCGGGTCCCACTTGGGCCAGGTATTGGAGCAATAGTGGTGGTCTCACCTGTGATCTTAGGTGTGTCAGCATGCCTGGGAGACCATCTTTCTCTGGGTGGCATTTGTGTAAGGAGAGCTATGGCACAGGGTAAGCTCCAGGGCATACATTGAAACCGAGAGGATCCTGTCCCTTTTTTTGTGGCCTTATAGCTAGTTTGATGAGCAGTAGACCCTGGGGACATATAATTGGAAAAGGGGTAATATTAACAATCTGGAGGAAATGTAGCAGTACCTTTGATTTAAATTTGTCTCTGTAACTCTATGTCTTCAGAGGTAAGACTCTTTCCTTCCTTAGGGACTGCAGCGATGGCTCTGTGGTTAAGAATACTGGCTGCTCTTGCAAAGGATCTGGATTTGATTCCCAGACACATGTGGCAGCTTACAGCTATCTGTAACTGGTCCCAGGGGATCTGATGCCCTCTTCTGACTTTCATGTACACTGGGCACTCACATACATATACATACATAAAGGCAAAACACACATACACGTGAAATAAAAGGAAAGAAAAAAGAATTTCTCATTCCTTTGTGTATAGAGGGCATCTCTCCAGTTATAGTCATGTTCTGCCTCAGGGGAACATGTCCAGGGAAGGTGAGAATGACTTCAAGAACTTGCTCTTACTATTTTAATACCAAGGTATTATATTTTCGGTAGCACACACTGAACCTTGTCTCCCCATGGTATCAATTTGAATGTAGTCCTAGTTATTTAGGTATTAAGTTATTTAGGTATAATTTTGTATGTAGCTATCTATATCAATATATATATATATATATATATATATATATATATATATATATATTCTAGTATATATCTCTAAAAGAACTTTATGAAAGGTAACTATGATTTGATTACCATACTAAAAATTTAGCAATTACTTCTTAATATCAAATATTCAAACATTTTATTTAAACCATCTTTACTTTTGTAGTTATTCTGTCTGCATCTTTTGGAAGACATTTTTATTAGCACATATTAATTTACTTAGTAATGTTTCATTATAATATTGTAACACACACATATATAATATATTTTAATCATACTCACCCTATCACCCTTTCTTACCCCTTACTATTACACTCACCTAACCTCTTACCAACTAGCTCTCTTCTACTTTCTTTTTTGTTTTTAAACTAGTGAGTTTAGTTAGTGTTACTTACAGGAGCACGAGTGAAGGGTTATTTACAGAAACATGGACAATTTATCAGTGGCTGTACCAGTGAAGACAACATCCTCCCTCTCCCTCAGCAAGCATTAACTTTCTATAGATCTTTAGGGAAAAGAATCAGATCCTGTGAGCAAGTTCCACTCCATGATAGAACGTAGTTGAGGTCAACCTTGTGGAAGGTAGTCTTAGCTACTGAGAGTTCAGACATGCAAACTATGTCATGTCTGAAAGACAGGGTCCCTCAGCATCTCCTGTCATTTCCTCCTCCTCCCTCCCTCCTTCCTCCTCTACCTCCTCCTCCTCCTCCTCCTTCAGTTCTTTCTACTGCATCTTCCATAATGTAGTTGAGTCCTGGAAAAAGTGCTACTAATATCCCATTAGGACTGAGCATTTAAAGGTCACTTATTCTCAGCACTTTAACCATTTATTTTTCTCTGCACCAACTGTAAAGCCAATCTTCTCTGACCAGAAGTGCTGACCTATGAACATAAACATAAATGTTCAGAAGGTAATTTGCCAGTTACATCATGCCCATTCATCAAACAACACTAGCAGCTTCTCCACCAGGGCCCATAACCCCACCAGCCTCAGGATTTTGATAAAATTTATAGTATTAGGCATGAATCCCTTCTTGTAGAGTGGGCCTTAGATCCAAGCTGAAAGTGTGATGGCTTACCTCCCTAACAGCAATACACTACTGCACCCAATGGGCACATCGTATCAGGAATGCAGCAATGCAAGGATCACAACTGAATAAGACTGAAGTGGAAATTTCTGGTTTCTCTGGAAAGTCAGTTATATCAAAGAACATTTTGCTGAAGTGGACACGGGTGATAGGATGTTTTGCTAAAGGAAACATGTGAAAGGACATGTGATGAAGGATTCGTTGCTAATGACACACATGTATTGGTTCGATTTACATTGCAGAGCTCTGTTTGTTATGATTTCTATAGAGAAAAAACACACCAAAAAAAAAAACTTCAGGTAGTGTTCTGGTGGCTTCTTGCCAATTTCCTGGACTTAGGCCAATGGCAAGACTGATGTCAGCTGATACAGACTCACATGGAGTTTTACTAAGACAGATACATGTGCTGAGGCAAGATACATGGTGTGGCAAGATCGGATAGGATAAGATTTGAATAGGATAAAGAACATCAATCCGATATTTCAAATGCCTATCTAAATCCTCTTGTATATTCAACACATTAGTGACATTTTTTGCTAAATGATCAACAAAAGTAACTGTCTTAACTTCTTGTGTCAAAGCAATTGCAGAAGCAGTGGTGCTATCAATTAATGTAATTAAAGCTGTTATACCAGCAGTAATCAAGCCCACTACCCTCTTGCTTCTGCTTAAAGCCTGACTCATTTCTTCCAGTACTTGCAGGCTATTTTTATAATACCAAAGTTCTGTGATACTCAGGGCACTAAAACAAAAGCTGGTTGATAGACCTCTGTAACTGACAGGCCAGATTTCCAAACACTAACACAATTAGAAGGTGCAACTTACATTAAATAAAGTAGAAGAAACAAAAGCATTTTTAACTTGACAATTAAAAGAGCCTTAACACATGTGCTAACATCTGTTTGAAATCCAAATCCTGCCCCAACTTTATCTCTTGCTAACATAATATCATAGAGAACTGCAGCTAACTTCCAACAAAGAAGTAATTTCAGACAGGAATCTAAATTTTAGGCTAGAACAAGGAAGTAGGCTTGAGACATTAAAATAACTTTGTGCTAGGACAGGGAAGTAGGCTCAGATATTTTGGTCATCCTGATAAGCCCTTAGAAACAGTGATCATGGGAGTGTTCATGGAATTTTGTTTATTGTCTTGCTTTTTCCTTGACTATTTGCATCTATTGTATTGCTAGTTCCTCAACCTAGAACTGACCTTAATAGTTGCATGTAATTAAAATGGTATAAAAGCAAAGAGTAGGAGGGGGGATGGCATAGGTGGTTTTTAAGGAGGGGAAATCGGGAAAGGGGATGACATCTGAAATGTAAATAAATAAAATATCCAATATTTATAAAAAAGAATGTGTCAAAAAAAAGTTTCCTTATGCTTGGGCTCTGCTGTTTGCTTTGTGCCAGCACTCCTGAGCATCCACTTTCCTGGCTCACTCCCCTCTATTCTTTCTCTATTGACATTTAAGGTCAAATCTCAGAATATCTCCCTGCTACTTACTGGTGTGAGACTTGCCTGACTACTTAAAATGGAAGCTAATCTAGAGAAGTTAGTTTTGAAACTAAAGGGTTATTGAATCTGAAGGCTTCCTACCCTGAAGGGAACAGCATAGCTAATGGACTCCTTTCCTTAAATGTCGGTGAAGGAACATTTGGCCACTGAGACTTGTTAGAGGGGTTGTACATCTTGTAGACTGAACATCGTTTGTCCTCTCAGGGGACTCTTTACTCACACATCTCTTACTTCAAAGCATCAAAACAGTTCCAGCTACATCATATTTATAGGGTCAAGAGCAAGAGGAAGATCCTTAACTGCCAAATTATTAAGAATTTAAAACCAGTAATTGGCATCATCAAATTAAGTACAGGATCCTTCTGAGCCTGTGAAGCCTTCTCTGTCCCTAATTTCATGGGACAGGCTCTTCTTTTTCCTAGACTATGGATTTAACACAAGGGCTTCCCATATATAGCTCCTTCCTTCCGTATCAGGAACCAGGATCCCAAAGACTGAGAAGATACATGATAGAAGTGAGATTTTTATCTGACAGATGGGTGGTACATGCTGTTTTAGACTCTGGCAATTACAAAGGAAACAGAATGAAGTCCCTGCTTTTCATGAGGCTTGCACTCTGTTCGGCAGGACAACAAGCATGGAGGCAAATTCCTGCTTACAAGGTGTCTGCCAGATGGTGGCAAGTCGTCTTGAGGAAAGGGAACAAAGCAGGGAGGATGTGGTTCCAATGTGGGGCAGCGAGGCTTGAGATTCCACATGGATAAAATTGGAGAACAGAGTGAGTTGCCCAAGTGTTTGAGGGGTGATCATCAAGGCAGACTTGGCAGCCAGTGCAAAGGTCCTGTGACTTCTCCTGTTTTGAGGCTGGTGTGGTTGGCAGGGGTGATCTGGGGCTGAGAGGATGGATGATGCAGAGGGGGAGGCCATATCCTAAAAATGAGGACTTTGGCTTTGGCTACAGACGAGGATTTACAGCAGAAGAAGGCCTGGATCTCACTTTCAAAAACTGCTTCTGTTAAGAAGAGGCTTGGAGACATCACATTGAAAGCAGATGCGCTGAAGGGGCTTGGGCAAGCATGCATGGCTTTGGCCAAGCTGTTCCTGTTAGAGGCAATGAGATAGATTGATTCTAGAAAAGCTGCACGCCCAAAGAGGGCAGGTGTGGGGACACTCTTGTCTCTCTGTAATTTTATTGTCAAACGCATATTCCAGTATATGGAGGTACTAATTAATATGAATTTAATGAATCATCAGTCATCAAGTGAATGAATATACATAACAATAGTCTTTCTTATAATAATAGCTTTCTTAAGATAAAACACTAGGAGAGCATGGTGCCAAGCCTGAAAACTTTGGAGGCAGAGCCGAAATGTTCTGGTTCAAGAGTTTTGCTCCGAAGCTGGACCCCAGGAGATGAAGCAGAAGACATGTGAAGATGTGGTCTCCTCCATTCGGAACTTCTTCATCTCCATGCTGTGAGTCACTCCATATATCTTAGAGAAGCAGGACAACATATGAGGATTGAGAGTCACATAGACACATGGCATGAAGAATGACGTGATGGTTGTTCTTCCTGTCTGCAGATGAATTGGCCCAGAAAAGTGTAAGACTGACTAAATGGACATAAAAACCTCTACTTGTTAAGAACAAGTTGGGCTTTGGGAACTGACCTCCATAGCTGAAATATGAAACTATTTTGGAAGTGTTAAAAAGGTGTCTTGTGGTCATGGTGGTCTTAGGCCCATGATATCCACCTCTGTGAGTGTTGACAGAATTGTAAATAATGTTGAAATGGTACCATCTCAGTGATCATTTCTGTTTATAGCTCCTGTTCAAATTGTATTTGTGAAGAGTCTGTTTGGAAGTCAGCATACACGCACAATAAAATTTAAGCACAGTCTTTTTTTTTTTTTTTTTTTTTTTTTGGTTTCTTGAGACAGGGTTTCTCTATATAGCCCTGGCTGTCCTGGAACTCACTCTGTAGACCAGGCTGGCCTGGAACTCAGAAATCCGCCTGCCTCTGCCTCCCAAGTGCTGGGATTAAAGGCGTATGCCACCACCACCCGGCTTTAAGCACAGTCTTAATGTGCTTTAAGCACAGACTTAAGCATCAGTCTATATTTTTAATAAGCATTCTGATGAAAAAAAAAAAGATATAACACAGTAAATGAATAAAGGAAGAATTCTTTGACAGTATTTTATTGTATTTATTCTCAACTAATTTCTATTAAATCTTTTATAACATTTAAGATCATTTTACATGAAACAAATTCTGCATCTCAATGACACATGAGCCTAAACATGGATCACCAACTATATTTAAAATTTTTTTAAAATTACATTAATTTATTTATTAGGTGGATAAAACCAAATACTACTGTTCTAAAAAAATGTAACAATAAAATATCTCCTAATGATATTTTGCTATCCTCATAGGTCAGTGCCTTATTCAGTCATCATCAGAGAAGCTTCCTCTGGCAACAGATGGGAACCAATACAGAGATCCACAGACTGACAGCACACAGATAGTGAGAGACCTTGGAGCACTCAGTCCTAAATAGGATGTCTCCATCAAATCCCTCCACTCAGAGCTCAGGGGACCTCAAAGAAGAGGGAGTGTAGAGTGTAAGAACCAGACGAATAAGACCCTCTGAATCAACTGAGCACAGATCATGTGAGCTCGCAGAGTGAAGCATCTGCACAGGGCCTGCACAGGTGTGCAGCGGGTCCTTTGTGTATACATCTCACTGATACTAGTTTAATGTTTTTATGAGATTACTGAGTGTGTGAAGGAGTACTCTGATTCTTGTGCTTTCTTTTGGGCTCTTTTCCTTCCATTTGTCCTGTCCAATTTTAACATGATAGTTTCTGTTTAATCCTATTACATTTTATTTTGTTATGTTTTTTAATATTATCTCTTAGAAATCTGATGTTTTCTAATGAGAAACAGAAAGGGAGTGGATCCAGATTTGGGAGTGGAGAGGAACTGGGAGGGGTATAGAGAGAGGAAACCATAATCAGGATATATTTTGTGAGAAAAACATCTATTTTTGATGGAAGGGAAAAAATAGAAAAAATATATTAATTTAATTGTGTGTGTGTGTGTGTGTATACACAAATGTGCCTGTACTTGAGCATGTGCCATGCTGTGTGGCTTGAGTTGGTTCTCTTTTCTACATGGGGCACAAGGATTCAAATTCTCAGGCTTGATGGCCAGAAGTTCTATCTCCTGAACCATTTGACTGGCCCCAGAATTGTATCTTTAATGTGTGGTCAATAGATGGCATTTTTTCTCCCTGGGGCTTTGTCTCCTACTAGGAGATGCACAGGGGTCTTAATAATACAGAAAGACACATTAAGTGTACTTTTAATGGTAGCACATGACTGGTCTATTAGAAATTAGATTATTTTCTCTAGTAACATGTTAGGACTTTGGGAATTATGCACGTGAAACTAACATTTGAGAACATCATTTTTCCTTAGGTGGAACATTTAGATATTATTTAAATTAAACATAAGTCTCTATCCTGGAAACAGTGGTGCCTGCATGCTGTACATGCCTTCAATGCTTGACAACAATCCTCTTTGTTTCCTCCTCTGTGGGATTCTGGTCTATGCATGTATCTTGTATGTCTACTTGGCTGCTCACTGCAAAAGACTACAAAGGTGTGTGGTGGTTTGAATTGAAATGGCTCTCATAGACTCACATGTTTGAATGCTTGGCCATAGGGAGTGGCACTATTAGGAGGTCTGCCTTAGCTGGAGTAGGTATAGCCTTTATGTCACTGTAGGGGTGGGTCATATATGCTCACGATGCGCCCAGTGTGGTACACAGTCTTCTCTGCTGCCTGCAATCAAAATGTAGAACTCTCAGCTCCTCTAGCAGCACCAGGCCTGCCTGTGTGTTACCATGTTTCCTACTATGATGATAATGGACTGAACCTCTGAACCTGTAAGCCAGGTTCAATTAAATGTTGTCCTTTATAAGAGTTGCCTTGGTTGTGATGTCTCTTCACAGCAATAAAACCCTAGGACAAGAGGTATCGCTAGATTTACTCCTTTATTGATTTTATGCAGTGGGGTGGAACCCTGTAGGGAGGGAGGCATATGGGGAGGAAATGAGGATGCAGTAATGTTCAGGAGGCTTAGAGGACTTGGGGGATTTGGTGACAGCCTTGCAGTTACCTGTTACAAGTGTTACAATTGCAGTTACAGTTACTGTGGGCTTTGTCAGCTGCTGGATGGGTGTTATCCCAGAAGGTAACACTACTTTATATCCCTTGAAACCATGTGACTGGTTGGCTCTTTCTTGTGGAAGATCCAACTTTCTGTTGTGGAATTAGTGGCTACAGACTCAATCCAGCTTATGCTCAGGCCAGTAGAAGCAGAAGATCAAAGAAATTCTGGTAGAGTCAGGGCTTTCCTTTGAGTCAACGTGGACAATTAATACATCATAAAATGGCTCGTGCCTGTCCCTACAAGAGTCCTTAGGTGGATCTCATAGCTGTGAATGTCTTACGATGCATACTCCACCCTTCCCAATCTCTCTTGTATTAAAGATCTACTGGAATTTGATGTTGTTTCCACTATCAGACCAATAAAAGTACCTAGGATAGCACTTCTGTTTCAGATCATTTTCTCTCCACGCCTTATTTTTTCCTTTAGGACCTGGGGGTCTGTAATTTTGAAGAGCAGTTAGCTGGTTTTCTCTCCTGTTACAATTAGCAGCCCACCTCACTGTAATGAATGTTGAAGTTATGTCTGGCTCTTCCTCCTAGCTCCATGCTTCCAGAAATAAGACTCACACTCAAGATATAATTACAAATACCTTGGCCATATAAGCTAGGTTCTTCTCTGACTAGATCATAACTTAAATTAACCCACCATTCCAATTAACATTCTGCCATGTGGCTGGTTACCTGTGTTCAGGTACCATGCATCCATCTCATCACATCTTCCCCAACAAATCTCTTACTCCTAGCTCTATCCCAGAATTTTCTTTGCCTCCTGTATGACCTGCCTTCTATTCCACCCTTTCCCTATAGGCCATAGTTTTTTTTAAATTAACAGGTGATGCATTCATACAATACACAAGATATTCTCTGTACAGATCACGGAAGACTTTTCTAACTGGCTAGCTTGCTGCCTAGCTCAGCTGTATCTACCCTGTTCTGCTGCCCTCTCCTTCACTGTGAACTCTGATCAGTGGCTTTTGATCAGCAAGTTTGAGGTATGAGTCCATCATGTACCAGCATTGTATGTGTGCTGAGGCCAGCAGGGTACTTTTTATAGCCTCAATCTACCCTTAGAATAAACTCTCTCTGGGTTCATTTGAAGCCTGACTTTTTTCTGATATATGGCCTTTTCCTAGTCTTTGTCTAAAAGTTCCCTTGAGGAAGGGATGGATATGGGGATCTCCTTTGTACCTTGCTGCTATCATTTAATCATGGCTGTTTGTCACCTTCTGGTGACAAGCTGATCAAAGAACTAACAAGCATCACTCCTTCATTCAAGGTTAGCAGGAGGATGCGTTGATTATTTTGAAGTGGAATTTTCTGGTTTCCTTGGAAATTCAGTTATGTCATATGATATTTTGCTGGGGCAGATGCAGATGACAGGATGTGTGATGTTTAGAAAGAATATAAAATGACCCCATAGACAGTGGGAAGAGGCTCTGGCATTGGTTCACCTTGGTCTACCTTGGTATGCTCTGCCTTCCTGACTATGGTCTTATTATATTGGTTCACCTTACATTGAGTTGCTGATCTTTGCTTGTTGTGACTTCATAGAGAGTAACACGCCAAAGAATTTCTTGTGATATTCTGGTGGCTTCTTGCTGCTTCTGCTGACTTGGACTGATTGGCTGGTTTCTTCTGGATTGAACTACTAGTGCTGATTTATGAGTGGTGGTTGCTGAATGGACTAGACTGCAGCTGCTGATCCATGTTGGTGTTTTGGTAGTGGACTAGACTGCAGACAATGAAGATTGGAATAGCCCCAAAGAATTTCTAAAGAGGGCCACAAACCCTGTTTCCTATTAGCCTTTCTTTCCCCTACCTTTGGTAGGTAGTGGGTTAGAAGGGAGGTTGAAGTATTTATGAACCCTTACTTATTAAAGTAGGTTTTGAAAAATCAAAGGCTACAAACTATGTTGTCTCACAAAGGAGCATGAATTTTCCAGAAGCTCCCAGCAGAGTTCCTATAAATCCTCACTGCTCCTCCAGCTGGAAATGATACTGGGAAGTGTGTGTCTGGCTCCAGAGAAGAGAGGTTTGGGAGTGCTTTGGAGTCAGTTGTCTATGCACATCCACCTGAAGGCATGCCTTGCTCTACAACCTAGCTCAACAAGTTGCCAGGGTATGTAGATATCCAGGTCATTCTGACACACTTGTTGACTCCAGGGGTGCTATCTCTCTCCTGACTATCTCCTGTTGTCAT
Source organism: Mastomys natalensis (assembly GCA_021653895.1). Taxonomy (NCBI): domain Eukaryota; kingdom Metazoa; phylum Chordata; class Mammalia; order Rodentia; family Muridae; genus Mastomys; species Mastomys natalensis. The sequence continues at coordinate 57,816 of JAJTUV010002667.1, read as the reverse complement.
CTGACTGACTTTGACTTTGAATATGATTCTTGACCTTAGCACTTGACCTCCACCCCCTATCCCCTGTTCCATGGTCTTAGGCAGTTTACTGAAAGGCAAATTCTCAGCTTGTCTTTTCACTCAGACACATGTCTCCTCCAGGATGCTCTCACTGGATCATGCAAAGTCTTCTGGATCCCTGCTGTATTCTTCCTCTTCTTCCTGAGCCCCAAGAGGACTAGCTCTTGCCTCCTCTTTTCTGTACTGATACAACTACATTTTAAGTCCCAGTTTTCTCTGCCTATTCCAATCCATTCTTAATGCCTGCCATAGCGATATCATTATATAATCTGATTTGACTGCTCTTCCTTGGTTAGAAGTCACTCAGTTTTTTATTGCTTTAGTAGCTAGTGCTTTCTGCTCTTCTTTCTTAGCAAGCTCTTTAAGTGAGCCCAACTCAATGTGAGGTCTTCAGTGTGGCTTTTTCTCAAGGTCCCAGGCAGAGCAGAACAGGCATGCCAACTTCTTTCCTCCCATTGTATTGTTTGTACCATATATTTCAACACTAATTCTTATATATGTGCCATAGAACAAATGGCACACACTGGTGATCCCAGCACTTGGGAAGCTGATGTGGGAGGATAACCAGTTTGAGGTCAGCCTCAAGAATTTGAGCCCAAGCTACACAGACTATACAAAAACTTGTGCTATAGATATAGATAGATGCATAGATAGATGATAGATGAAATAGTGATAGATAGATAGATAGGATAGATAGATAGTAAATGATAAATAGATAGATAGATGATAGAGAAGGAGCAAAAGAACATGGGCTCTCAGACAGCTTTTACTCTTAATAGATACTTGCTTGGTATATATGATGCCTTGGGCTAAATTCTGAACACACACACACACAAGCACACACATACATACAAACACACACACACACCACCATCACCACCACCACCACCACCACCAAAAACAAAAATGAAAAGATCTCTAGTTCATCTTTAGCTTTATGTCTTTAATAGCTGTGGCAGTGCCTGGCAGGTGCTCAGCAGGAATTCTTGATGAACATGTGGATAGTAATGGGAGAAATTTTCTGGATGATGTGCGCTCGGCACCTTTTTAACAGGTGGTCCCTCTGTATCTGAAGTTTAGTGAGGAAAACTTCAGAGAGCAAATGGTTGCCACAGTGTAGAGTTCTTCAGTTTCCAGGATTGGAGGTGGCATGTGTGCGTGGCTGATGTTTTTAGAACAAGGCAGTGGCTCAGCCCTGTGGGAGCAGATTGCATGAGACAAGCATCCAGAATGAGGGGGGATGATGCCAGCCTATCTGTCAGATTTCATCCTCTGCTGGTCCTGGGGTGGGAAGATGCTTAATATATGCCTCTCAAGTTTTGATCTTGTGAGGAGCTGCCTTCACATACCATCTTCTGCAGGCTGCTTACACAACCCAATATCTGAAAATAATATTTTAAGAAAGCATATTATTTATTTTGAGTTTTGTAAATGAATCTTGGTGTATCTTTTTAAAGCACAGATTCTGATCATTTCTGTTCTGTGATGAATTTTACAAGACATGGGGAAAAGACAAATTTCACAGGTTACTTGATTTAACAAGAACCACTTTTTACTTTCATTTTATACTGCTGAAATTATAATTATATAATTATGAAAAAGCAGTTTGGGGTGGAGCCTGTTGACTCATGTACAGAGGGAGTTGTTATTATAGATGGAAAAAAAAGACCAGTGATTTTTATCTTTTTAAATCTGGGAAACCTATTTACTGGTGAGGTGTGGGTGTTAGCAAATAAATGTGTGGTTTGGATGGTTGTTTATATATACTCGCATGACTGTATATGTGTGTGTGTATGTGTGTGTGTATGTGTGTAGGGGTGTGTGTGTGTGTGTAAGTAGCTCAGCATTTACAACAAAAGCTCATAAGTTTAGAAAACCAATGGGAATGATATACCAAACTGCTGAATAGCTAAGTAGTACTCACATGACACATTGCTATTGCCTCCTTGGAGTGGTCCTGTAGGTGGTTCTCCTTTAACAAGTAGATACTATTCAAGACACTTAATGCTTTGAGTTGTTGAAATATCTTCCCTGAACATTATCCCCCTCCTCTTCTTCTTTCCATTCCTCCTTCTCCTCCCTCTTCTCCTCCTCTTTTTCTTCTTTCTTCTTCTTATTTGTGAGCACTCTTGCCAACATGCTACAGGGGTTGTGTTCAGTTAAGGTTTCTTTTCTGTTGGTTTTAAAAACACTGGGATTGGAGCAGAAGAGCTTTCACAGAAACTTCTCTATCCTTTAGTTATGAGAGGTAATGGTAGTCATTTCCATCGAGTGGAGACAAAGCAGGTCAGCCATTTAAATATAATGACCTAGGCCTGTACCTAGGATGTATTTCATCTTCTGGTTTAATCAGGGAAACGGGAAACTGAAGAAAGCTAATGTTGAGGGACTGTTGAGAAATATTATTCTGATAGTTTTAAGTCTACCATCTCTTTGGCATTCACATATGACTTTGTGTGAAAGACAGTTCTAAATGGGAAACTTGGCAGGAATGTTGGTTGTAGGAGATGACTTTACAGGAGACAGGTTGTGATGACAGAAAGAACATGCTTGGCTTTGTCCTCAGATATCTGGTCTCCATGGGCTGAATACTGAGAAAGGAACAGTGTACATTTCTTAATATTGTTCCTAAGCTTGGGCCACTTTATTAAAAACCCCAATCCACCGTGGGAGCAACACATCATGGGCTGAAAAAGACAGTTGCAGCCATCCCTTATACGTCACAGACTGAGTCCAGGTTTCATGTGAGTGATGGCTTAATTGTTAATAGGTGACCTTTACGAATTTGCTTCAACTTAAAAGATTAAGCTTGATTCAGGGCAGAGTTTGAGAAAGAGTCAGTTAGCAACGTAATCTGTTGAGTCATGAGAACATAAAGACTTTAGCATGCACTGAAACATCGCAGCCAGGCGTCTGTCCCCTATGTGCCAAAAGCACTGTCTCCTCTTCCCCGCTTAAAGCTTAGGATAGTCATTTCCATTGGGTGGGAACAAAACAGGTCAGCCATTTAAATATGATGCCAGGCACAGAACTCTTTTTTTTCTCTCCTTATTGCTGATGTTTCCTGTCCTTCCTGCAAATAAAAAAATGTCTGAAGGTTAACCCTGTCCTCTGCCAGGCTGAATCCAAATCCTGGCTCTCGGCTTCATCCTTATGACCTTCCACCAGTAGCTGGTGCTGTTGCTCAGTCTTGTCCAGTAAACATTTTTTTTCTCTTGGTTGCTAAGACACCAGCTTTCCAGGTTCACCTTCTCTCTCTTCCCAGAGGCTTGCAGCACCTTTCTTTTTCCATGACAAATACAGAGCTCAGCCCTTGAAGTTAGCCTGTGTGTCTCCCTGATTCCTCCTTTGACCATCTCCTCTGTCCTCCTGGCTGTCTGTAATGAGCACTCCTGGTGTTCAAGTCCAGTCAACCATTGGATCTGTCTCATCATACGTTCAAAGATGAATGTGAAGTGGAAACTTCTAGTTTCTTTGGAAAGTTAGTTATCTCAAATGTGGTTTTGCTAGGGCACACAGGTGAAAGGATGTCTTGCTAAAGCAAACGTTTGAAAGGTTGTTGATGAAGGAGTATAAACATGACCTCACAGACAAAAGTAGATGAGCACTGAGCACTGATTTGGTTTGTTCTGCCGCGTTATTCTAATACACACATGTATTGGTTCACTTTACCTTGTTGAACTCGACTTATGGCAATGCCACCACTGAAAGAAACTTGCCAAAGAACTGCTTGTGAGGCTCCTGTGGCAGTTTGCCATTTCCATGGCCTCACCTCAGGATGTTTGGTGTTTGTGTCTGCTGTCTGTCTGCTTAGAGAACTGGTCTGCAGCTGCTGAGTCATATTTGCTACAGGACTGAACTGCTACCAAAGAAAACCGATCTCGTCCCCCAAAGAGCTATTGCTGAACAGGTTCACTTCCCCATATCCTAATAACTCTCTCTTCTACTATCTCTGCAAGATGGCAGGCTAGAGGAGAGGTTGAACCCTTATTAAAAGTAGGTTGCAAAAAATTTATGCCTATAGATGAACTTGGGTCTTTTCTCCAAGTTGACATTCCTTGTATTCTTTTTGCAACTTCATTAAAGATGGCTTCATTTTTCTGACTATGTGGCCAAATATCCCCTACTCCTCTCTTTCCCTCATTCACATTTCATTCTTCAAAAATCCCTCACGTTTCTAGTCTTGACTTCTTGCTGTCTCCATTGATCCTACCTTAGCGTGGTTCACCAGCTTTCCAACATGGATTATTACAACCACCGTTAGCTCGTCTCTAAGCTTCTATCCTTGTTCTCCAGCTATGAGGCCAGATAGGAAGTAGTGGTTCTTCTTCCTCCTCATTGCTGTCCTTGTCCTCATCTTCCTCTTCTTACTTTGTGGGGTTTGTCATTGAGTCCAGGGCCCCATGCATACTAGGTAAGCATTCTACCACTGAGCTCTATCTTCAGCTCAGAAGATGTGGCTGTTTGAGTCATCAGGAAAATGAGTCTAATTCTCTGATGCAACCTCTCCAATGACTCTGTTTTAAATCCCAATGCAAATGTAAAGCCTGCAGGCTGAGAAGATCACATGAACTTTTCCTGTCCCCTTCCTCTCCTGTCATGTAGCCACTACTGATATAATGGCCTCTTTGCTATTCCTTGAGATTCCAGACAACTTTCCATTTTAGGACCTTCACACCTGGTATTTTGTCTGTCTAGAATGTTCTTCTCCAGACATGGTAGAATTAATCCCCTCACACGAACCCTTTACCCAGTTCCACCTTCTTACCGTGGCCACATTGATGACCCTAGCTGGCACTGAAGTCCATTTGTACCCAGCATACCTGACTCTCCCTCCTCAATTCACTATTTTTCAGTGACATTTATCATCTAGTAAGATACTACACATTTTATAACTGTCAGCCTCTCTACACTAGGTTGTAATCTTCATGGGGGTGGGGCTTTGTGTCTGCTTTGCAGCTTAGCACTTAGTGTGGTATATGACAAACAGGGAATGTTTATTGAATGAATCAAAGTGGGTGGCCAATTGTCTTGTTCCTATGGATTACCATTTGTTTTCTCTCAAGCCTTTGTTTAGTTAAGACTGTATCTTCATTTCATTCTCTCTCCTGTCCTCCTTCTTCTCCTTCTCTCTTTCTTCTCCTCTTTCTACCTACACATGTGTATAGTGTATGCATGGGTTATGCATGTGTGTGCACTCATGTGTACATGGCTGTGGAGATCAGAAGAAGATACCAGTGTCTCTGTCACTGTCCACTTTACTTCCTTTAAACAAAGTCTCTTCACTGACCCTGGAGCTAGATCGACTGGCCAGAACATGCAAGTGATCCCCCTGTCTCCACCCATCTGTTCCAACCCACGGTGCTGATTTACAGGCATGTGAGGCCATGCTTGGCTTTTACACTGTGGTAGGGATCCAAACCCAGGTCCTCATGCTTTCTGATCAATTGCTGTTTCCCTCTGAGCTATTTCTCTGGCCCAGCGCTTCACTTGTAAAGGTGGTTGTTGTTGAGGTAGAACAGTGAGGATTTCTTTGAAGTGATTTCTGGAAAAGAGGAAGAAGAGAAAGACTACCCACTGTTCCAGAGCCAGTGGTCTGAACCCTTTTTGAGAGATACACTCAAGGGTCTGGTGTGACTCATTGTGTCTTCTCTCTGTCTTTGCATGTGAGTGTGTGCTGTTGGGCATGGAACTCAGGCTTCATGGTTGCTGGGCAAGCTCTTTGCTGTATACACCTCCAGACCTGTGTTCTGATATTTATTTATTTATTTATTTATTTATTTATTTATTTATTTATTTAAACTTAATGTTATATCATGCCAAAACTTCTAGTTTAAATAATGCTTTCACAGTTACTATTTTAATGACAGCATACTTGAAACACAGTCTTAATGGCTGGCATAAAACTGGGTATGTCTAAGCATGGAGATTGTCATTAGTTACTTTCAAGAACCTTATTACAAGCTTAGCGGTTAAGGGCCCTTGCTGCTCTTCCAGAGGACATGGGATTGATTCTTAGCATCTATGGTAGCCCACAACCATTTTAGGGGATCTTATGCTCTCTTCTGGCCTCTGAAGGAAATGCATGCATGTCATACACAGACATACAGATCTACATGCAGGCAAAAACCAGCCATACATCAACCAACCAGCAAACAAAAAAAAAAGAAACAAAGAAACAAACAAACCAAAATGAAACAAAAACCCCAAAATCCCAAAACTACCTCAATATAAAGCAGTGGTTAAGTTATTTGGATACAAATCCTGCTGTTGATCCTTCCCTGCTGAGAGACCTCAGGATATTCACCTAACTCCTTGTGCCTTGGTTTCGTCCTATGTGTATCTGGGGCAGTCACAGCACACATATCTGTAACAGTAAGAGATGTATTTAGGAGAACAGATCAGGAGTTTTATATACAGCACTTGGACATCTGCTACTCCAAGTGTGGTCTTGTGGTGGCTTGTAGAAATGTAGAGATTTAGACCTGCAACCAAATGTCTATGTCAGAATGTGAATTTTGACAAGATCTCTAGATGTATTTCATACATGCTAATTTGATGTCTGAGAAGCTGATTTCAAACAGTGCCTGGGAAATTACAAATCCTGAAAATGGGTTAAATCCCAGAGTGGTTCCTAGTTACCTGGTCTAGATCTCTGAAGCTTATTTCTTGTTTGTATCCATCTTTTCCAGCAAGTAGCACTGGGATCTTGGGCCAGTCACTGCATTCCTTTGAACTTCAGCTTGCTTCTCTGTGTTGTGAGAGTCAGGATTGAGCACCCTCAGAAGTGGCCTGCCATTGCTGTCTTGGTATGATTCAATACTGTTCATCAATTTATACTTTATTAAGCAGGGTATTAAAGATGACCAGACTTTTTTTAGAAACTGGATGAGAAAGAATAGAAGAATGTCCATGAATATCCCTCCAGATGAAAGCCAAGCAGGCCAGAGCTGTAGCATATAAATACAAATTTTCTGAGTATATTTTTTCTGCTATAGTGTTCATTTGGTGATGCTGTTTGAGAGCCAGCAGGCCCCTAGTGCTGTATGGGAAGCTGCTCTGTCTAATTCAACCCTTCTAGGAGAAAGAAAATAACACTTACCAACTAGCTAACTTGGTATAAAATGACAGCCGTAATGGTGAATATTGAGGACCAGTGTGACTGATTAGGGGTCACCTAGAGAATTGGTAAAGCACACTTTTGGGTGCCTACAAGGATTTTGTGGGAGACTGGCAAGGGGGCCAGGGAATTGAGTGCAGAATTGAGTGTCCCGATGTGGGAGGCATCATCATCTGATACGCTGGCACAGGGATGAATGAGCAGCAGGAAGAGCCTGTGCTCCTGAACAGATTGATGCCAAAGGACATCAGAATCCAGGTTCTTAAGCGTTCGAACAGGCAGCCTTCCCAGGGAGGCCTTTGATCTTGAACTGGGGCCTAAGTCATTGGCCTGACTCTTGTTCTGAGGCTTCTGAGATGCTTCAGTTTTCTGGTTTTTCATACTATGGACAGTAATTTACAACTCCTCAGATTGTGACCAGTCCCTTCTAGTAAACACATGCACAGGCACACACACATACACACACACACACACAAAAGCATACACACTTTCTCATATACACATTCTTACACAAGCACACACACACTCTTTTATACACACACATACACTTTTGCTATCTATCTTTCTCTCACATACACACATTCTCTCTCACACATATTCTTTCATACTTACACTTACACAAACTGACACACATACTTTCACACATATATACACTCATCATCAAGATAGAAACATAGACAGCGAGCGGTGCTCATAATATCAAACAGCAGAAGCCAGAAGCCAAAAAGGATTTTTGCCTAGAGCCTTGGAGGAACCTTGCATTTACTGGTGCTGATTTTAGGCTCTGGACATCCAGAATTATGTTAGAATAAATTCCTGTGGTCCTACGCCAACTAGGGTTGTGAAAACTTGTAAAGGGGATGCTATGTAGCCAATGGGCATTGTCTGAGTCTCTTGGGGTCAGTTCTCAGGGACCCTGTGCTGCTTTCCTGAGCACAGAAGTGTCCTCTACCAACTTTGAGTATAGCTTGTCCTTTCACCAAGACTGTGACTCCTGGGAAGGGCAAGAATCATTGAGATAACATAGCATTTTCCACAGAGTCTTAGACAATGTGACCAGTTTGTGGTCCCCAGTAGTATCTTAATGGTGAATAGTTAGCTCTGGGTCACCTAGTTTGCCAAGGGTAATAGTATCTACTTTCTCTTGACATGAAAATGCTAAAACCATGTTGTACATGTGATTTTTCTAATTTAATGTACGACAGCATGTAAGAATTTCCCATACCATCAGTTTAGTTATTGTTTATTGAATTTTATGAGAAATGATGTTATATAAAGACAACAGTCTTGGTAGGATTTGAGACAAGGTCCTGCTTCATACTATCTGTGCTTAGTTGGATAAGCTTTTCTTTGAAACTCTGTGTTGTTAGCAAAATGAGGATAAAACCCCAAAACTACCTATCTCATGGGTATGTTATGGAACTTCTATGAGGTGGCTATGAGAGATGGCTCTGGAAGCTACATCAGCTCTAAGATTATGACCCGGGGTGGGGGGGGGGGGAAGACTATGACCAGGTCAGCCATTGTCACAGCCACACACACACACAAGGCTTGTGCTAGTTTTCTGCTACTCTAACAAATGCATGACATAACTAACTTACAGAGAAAGAGGTTTCTTGTAGATCACAGTTACTGGGATGTTGTAATAGAATCTTTTATTCATCCCATGTAATTGTCATCTCAGAGGTTACTGCTTCAGTCTGCTAAACTAGTCAAAGTCCTGGAGGCTTCTACACTCCATACAAGTTAATCTAGGCCCAGAATGTTTTCAGCCTCTGAGACTTACTGCTGAGTAAGCTCACCCTTCCTAGTTCTTTCTGAACTCTGGCTGGCTGATCAAGTCAGCACTTCTGGCTCAAACTCCTCTCTACCCTGACTGATTCAATCTGGCTTCTCTCAGCTTCTCCTGAATTGCACTTCTTGGCCTCAAACTAATTTTGACAATCTGTTCTAATCTTCTGGTTCCTTCCCATTCTGTGACTCATTCTGTCTTCAACCTGTCTCTGTACAACTGTCCCAGTAAAACTGCCTCCTTTCTGTTTGCAGTGCTCTCATCTTAAGTAGCTTCTCTTTTTTCTCTGTTCTCCTGAGAGTTGGGCATATACTGTTCTGTCAAATCTTTCTCTGATTTGTCATTTTGTCTGCCACTCAATTAGGCATCACTTTCAAACATGGGTGCTTCCTTCAACAAACTAACTTTTCAATTAAAGGTGTGTACTAAGGGCGTGTCTGCATTCTAGCCAGAGGGATTAAAGATGAGTGCTAAGGCTGATCCACAACACAACTAGAAACTGGTTTTCCATTAAACAATACAATCTCGGAGTTCACAGTGTGATCATATATCCTGCAACAGGATGCGTCTTTATACTTTTCCTTTATTTTATGGCACTGGGGATCAAATCCAAGACAGGCACAAAACTTCATTATTAGCTCCTATAGCTGGAATGTGAAACAAATTGTAAAGGAGGGTCTAGGTTTCCACTATCCCCTTTAGAGTCATGCCCCCAATGGCTGTTAGACCTCTAACTGGGACATACTTCTTAAACTTTCTCATTAGGCCTTTATAACATGAGTCACTGGGGGCACATTTTGGACCCAAGCCCTACAGTTTTCATGGGCTTCAGTTAGGGGTTATATATTATGCCCTAGATCAGAGATGTTGTCTTTTAAGGCAAGTAGATTGGGTAAAGATACCCAGGAGGAAAATAATGACAGTTCTTCAATTCAGCATGCATCTATGACATGATAGCAAGACTGACAGCTGAGCTTTTGGGCCTGAGGCTATTAACATGCCTCGTCTGGCCATCTCAGTTACTTCCTAAGGAGCAAAGTACTGTAGATTCAAGGGACTAGTTAACTTTAAGATGCACTTCACTGTGAGCACATTGGTTCACATGGTTGGCTGCATGAAAGATTGCTCTGTTTGTAAAGGGAATAAACACTGACAGGAACTCTGATGAGAAGATTTTCAGACTCGAGCTTGTTTTACTTTATAGCAAACAACACTCAGTGAAAGGTTCTGTGACTGTGGCAAAGAGAATGCGCTTAAGGTTATGCTTAGCTAGACACAAGAAGAGCTATGTCTTTAAATGACTTAACAGGACAGTTTCAAGCAACTCAGCGCTTGGCAGCTTTCACCTTAATGAGCAGGAACAGGTGGGTGGCTTCTCAACCTTGACTAGATGACCTCAGATGACTTTGTGCTTTCATGATAGCTGCAAGAGAAAATAAAGGTTCCTGAAGGGGCATAGGGGAGGTCTGTGTGCTGTTCAGGTGTCAGGCGTGGGATAAATAGATAAATAGGGAGAGGCAAGTGTCGCAAAATCTAGGTATCATGGAGCCCTGGGACGCAGGCAGGCAAGGGGGATCTGTTTATTTTTTTGGGAACTCCAAATGCCTTTTTGGTTAAGGAACAAGGAGGCAAAACTCTAGTGGTCTGTGCACATACAGACAATGCATGCTTTTGTGACTCTGAGTCAGACCTCTCTTCTGTGTTCAGTGGGAAAACTTCTAGGCCGTCTGTGGGTCTCCATGCTGCCTTATTCCATTTCTGAGATTGGGTGGCTTTTTAGGTGCTTTAAAAATGCATGATTTGTCTGGAATTGTCTCCAGTTGTAAGCATTTTGACTCCATTTTTCACTCTTTCTCCTAAGTCTGTTTTCTTCCTTGTCCTCGTTCCACTCCTCCCTCTAATCCATGTCTCTGGCAGTCTGGATAAAGTTTCTGGCACCTGACATGTTTGCCAGGAAAATGACAACTGCGGGCGAAGGAGAAACCCTTTCCTGTTTGTTCCGCAGCCTCAGGATCCTTGTTCTCAGCCCCTGGGTCCGCTGTGGGCTCCATGTGCACCAACAGGGAAATGCCAGCTCACGCCGATTACTTGGGAATGTGTGCAGTCTCAGTTTTTATTTTTTATTTACTTTATTATTATTATTTTTAAAGATTTGGGTGTATCCTGCCTATCTTCCTGTCCTCGAAATTCTTCTTTGGTCACTTAATCACATTCGTAAACATTTTGTACCTGAGATACTGATGGTGAGGACAGAGCATGCTTTGATGCTTCTTGGGAAAATGCTACAGGTTGTAAAGTAATGAAACCTAGGGAAATCCCTTTGCATCAGGAAAAGCGAAGAGTCAGCTACCTTTCAAGTGGTTTTAAGAAGAAGGATTTGGTTTTGGTTTTGTTTACTTGTAATAAAAATTCTATCAGATTATCTGATGTTCAGAACTCTCACTGGGTTTATAAAAGGAAAGATTTGCAAACAAGAGTAAGGTTCATAGATTAGTAAATGTCTAGAGGCAACTTGTTTTAAACAATCTTGATTTTAGATTTGGAGACATAGCCTGATGATAGAGCACCAACAATAAAAGGCCTTTGGTCCTCTGTACTTAAAAAAAAAAAAAAAATTCAAGCCTGTTCTCTCTTCCTTCTTCTTCATAACATTTTCTTTTATTGTTCTTGTCTTTTAGCTATTTCCATGGGCCCATGTATATCTATGAAATGAGAACTTAACAATACGATGTTTTTTCTTTATTATGGGGTATAAACCCAAGTTTCAAATGCCTGAAGCCTTTATACACATATACCCATAGCAAATGTTCATTCCTTGAAGTTTCTCTTGGGCATATCTAAACTATCAGTATTGCTCTTCTTGCTCCTCTGGGGAAATATAAAGTATAATAAGGATGACCCAGTCCCAAGCATGGTTGTCCTACAGAATCTGGTATGAAAGCCAAGACAGCTCCTCAGTGACAGACAGGTGGATAGTTTATGCAGTGTGGATATGCTAGGTGAGGGATAATTCACATCCCTGGCGAGTTGGAAAAGGATGACTGAGATTTCACCATGTTACTCAGAACAACATGCAATTTAAAATCTATGATTTCACTATTCCTAAAGCCTTTCTACATAGTGTTTTTCGACCACTATTAACTATAAATAATTAGAAGGGTGGAAGGTGGAATCAAGCATAAAGGTGCTGTAGTATTTTATATCACAGACCTACAAAGTGCTTAGAACTGACACAGACTGGTGATAGTTTAAAGGATATAATATCAGGTTTCTCAGTTTTTTCTTTTTGTTCTTTTAAGACATTGACTTCTATAGCAGCCCTGGTTGGCTTAGAACTCACTATGTAGACCTGGCCTTCAATTCATAACAATTCTCATGTCTCTCCATTCCAAATGCTGGGATTACACACCTAGATCATCATATCAATCTTCAAATTTTAATTCCATTTTTATTTTTTTCTCTCTCAATATATATGGATGCATAAAATAATACAATATTTTTCTAAATATCAACGATTTGATTAAGAGTTTTCTACTATGCAATTTCTCTTTGCAATTAGAAAACAGTTTATAGAGGAATATTTCACAATTATGAAAACGTTCTGTTTGTCATCAAACTTTCACATAGTTCTTACCATGCATGGGTAATTCTTAGCTCTATCACACCGAGTAATAAAGGTAAAAGAAATGCTGTAATTAGAAAATCAAAACTCTATTTTATTTTTTTATTGGATATTTTATTTACATTTCAGATGTGATCCTTTTTTCCCATCACTCCCCTGCCCCGCTCCACGCCCCCACCAGGAACTTCCTATCTCATCCCCACTCCTCCTGCTTCTATGAGGATGTGCCTCCAACCGACCTCCCACTCCTACCTCCCCACCCGCAAATTCTCCACACTGGGGTATCTAGCCTTCACTGGACCAAGGACTTCTCCCACTTATGCCCGACAAGGCCATCCTCCCCTACATATACAGCTGGAGCCATGGGTCCCTCCCTAAGTGCTCCCAGGCTGGTGGTTTAGACCCTGGGAGCTCTGGTTGGTTGGTATTGTTGCTCTCCCATGGGGCCACAAACCCTTTTAGCTACTTCAGTCTTCTCTCTCACTCCTCCATTGGGAACCTCATGATCAGTTCAATGGTTAGCTGTGAGCTCTGTATATGTCAGGCTCTGGCAGACCTCTAAGGAGACAACTATATCAGGCTCCTGTCAGCATGCACTTCCTGGCATCCACATCAGGATCTACCTTTGGTGACTGCACATGGGATGGATACCCAGGTGGAATAGTCTTCAGATGATCGCTGCTTCAGTTTCTGTCCCACGATTTGTCTCCATATTTGCTCCAATGAGTATTTTGCTACTCCTTCTAAGAAGGACTGAAGCACTCACACTTTGGTCTTCCTTCTTCATGAACTTCATGTGGTCTGTGAGTTGTATCCTGGGTATTGTGAGCTTTTGTGCTAATATTCAATTATCAGTGAGTACATACCATGTGTGTTTCTTTTGTGAGGAATTGCCAGACTGATTTCCAGAGTGGTTGTACCATCTTGCAATCCCACCAACAATGGAGGAGTGTTCCTCTTTCTCCACATCCTCACCAGCATCTACTATCCCCTGAGTTTTTCATCTTACCCATTCTGCCTGTTGTGAGGTGGAATCTCAGGGTTGTTTTGATTTGCATTTCCCTGATGACTAAGGATATTGAACATTTCTTTAGGTGCTTCTTAGCCATTTGAGTTTCCTCAGTTGAGAATTCTTTGTTTAGCTCTGTACCCCATTTTTAAAAATAGGGTCATTTGATTGTCTGGAGTCTAATTTCTTGAGTTCTTTGTATATATTGGATATTAGCCCTCTATCAGATGTAGGATTGGTAAAAATCTTTTCCCAATCTGTTGGTTTCCATTTTGTCCTATTGACAGTGTCCTTTGCAATTGACAGGAGCTTTGCAGTTTTATGAAGTCCTATTTGTCAATTCTTGTTCTTAGAGCATAAGCCATTGATGTTCTGTTCAGGAACTTTTCTCCTGTGCCTAGGTATTCTCGGATCTTCCCTACTTTCTCTTCTATTAGTTTCAGTGTATCTGGTTTTATGTAAAGGTCCTTTATCCACTTGGACTTGAGCTTTGTACAAGGAGATAAGAATGGATGGATTTGAAATCTTGTACATGCTGACATCCAGTTGAACCAGCACCATTTGTTGAAAATGCTGTCCTTTTCCCACTGGACAGTTTTACCTCTTTTGTCAAAGATCAAGTGATCATAGGTGTGTGGGTTCATTTCTGGGTCTACAATTCTATTCCACTGCTCTTCCTGCCTGTCTCTGTACCAAAATCATGCAGTTTTTTTTTTTTTTTTTTTTTTTTTTTTTTTTAATCACTGTTGCTCTGTAGTACAGCTTGAGGTCAGGGATGATGATTCCCCCAGAAGTTCTTTTATTGTTGAAAACAGTTTTTGCTATCCTAGGTTTTTTTATTATTCCAAATGAATTTGCAAATTGCTGTTTCTATCTCTATGAAGAATTGAGTTGAAATTTTGATGGGGGTTGCATTGAATCTGTAGATTGCTTTTGGCAAGATGGCCATTTTTTCTATATTAATCCTGCTAATCCATGAGCATGGGAGGTCTATCCATATTCTGAGATCGTCTTTGATTTCTTTCTCCAGAGACTTGAAGTTCTTGTCATACAGATCTTTCAATTGCTTGGCTAAATTCACTGCAAGGTATTTTATATTATTTGTGACTATTGTGAAGGGTGTCTTTTCCCTAATTTCTTTCTCAGCCTGTTTTTCTTTTGAATAGAGGAAGGCTACTGATTTGTTTCAATTAATTTTATATCCATCCACTTTGCTAAAGTTGTCTATCAGGTTTAGGAGTTCTCTGGTGGAGTTTTTGGGGTCACTTAAGTATACTCTCATATCATCTGCAAATAGTGATATTTTTGACTTCTTCCTTTCCTATTTGTATTCCTTTGACTTCTTTTTGTTGTCTAATTGCTCTGGCTAGGACTACCAGTACTATATTGAATAGGCAGGGAGAGAGTGGGGAGCCTTGTCTAGTCCCTGATTTTAGTGGGATTCCTTCAAGTTTCTCTCCATTTAGTTTGATGTTGGTTACTGGCTTGCTGTATATTGCTTTTACTATGTTTAGGTATGGGCCTTGAATTCCTGATCTTTTCAGGACCTTTACCATGAAGGGATGTTGAATTTTTTTGAAATGCTTTCTCAGCATCTAGTGCAAAGATCTTGTGTTTTATTTCTTTGAGTTTGTTTATATAGTGAATTACATTGATGGATTTCTGAATATTGAACCATCCCTGCATTCCTGGGATAAAGCCTAGTTGACCATGATGGATGATTGTTTTGATGTGTTCTTGGATTCGGTTTGCAAGAATTCAATGAGTATTTTTGCATCAATATTCATAAGGGAGATTGGTGTGATTTTTTTTGTTCTGTCTTTGTGTGGTTTAGGTATGAAGTAATTGTGGCTTCATAGAACGAATTGGATAGTGTTCCTTCTGTTTCTATTTTGTGGAATAGTTTGAAGAGAATTGGTACTAATACCAATTCTTCCTTGAAGGTCTGATAGAATTCTGCACTAAAACCATCTGGTCCTGGGCTTTTTTTGGTGGGGAGTCTTTTAATGACTGCTGCTATTTCTTTAGGGGTTATGGGACTGTTTAGATGGTTTATTTGCTCCCGATTTAACTTTGGTACCTGGTATCTGTCTTGAAAATTGTCCATTTCTTCCAGATATTCCAGTTTTGTTTCATATAGGCTTTTGTAGTAGGATCTGATGATCTTTTGAATTTCCTCAGTTTCTGTTGTTATATCTCCCTTTTTAGTTCTGATTTTATTAATTTGGATACTGTCTCTGTGCCCTCTAGTTAGTCTGGCTAAGGGTTTATCTATCTTGTTGATTTTCTCAAAGAACCAGCTCCCGGTTTTGTTGATTCTTTGTATAAATTTTTTTTTTTTTGTTTCTACTTGGCTGATTTCAGCTCTGAGTTTGATTATTTCCTGCTGTCTACTCCTCTTGGTTGTATTTGATTCTTTTTTTTCTTAGAGCTTTCAGGTGTATGGTCAAGTTGTTAGTGTATGCTCTCTCCAGTTTCTTTTTGGAGGCACTTAGAGCTATGAGTTTTCCTCTTAGCACTGCTTTCATGGAGTCCCACAAGTATTGGTATGATGTGTCCTCATTTTACTTAAATTCTAAAAAGTCTTTAATTTTTTCCTTTATTTCTTCCTTGACCAAGTCATCATTTAGTAGAGTGTTGTTCAGTTTCCAAGTGTATGTGAGCTTTCCATTGTTTTTGTCATTATTAAAGACCAGCCTTAGTCTGTGGTGATCTGATAGGGTGGCATGGATGATTTCAATCTTTTTGTATCTGTTGAGGCCTGTTTTGTGACCAATTATATGGTCAAATTTGGAGAATGTACCATGAGATGCTGTGAAGAAGGTTTATTCTTTTGTTTTAGTATGAAATGTTCTATAGATATCTGTTAAATCCATTTGCTTCATAACTTCTGTTAATTTCATTGTGTCTCTGTTTAGTTTCTGTTTCCATGATCTGTCCATTTCTGAGAGTGGGGTGTTGAAATCCCCCACTATTATTGTGTGAGGTGCAATGTGTGCTTTGAGCTTTAGTAAAGTTTCTTTTATGAATGTGGGTGCCCTTTCATTTGGAGCATAGATGTTCAGAATTGAGAGTTCATCTTGGTAGATTTTTTCCTTTGATGAGTATGAAGTGTCCTTCCTTATCTTTTTTGATTGAAAGTTGATTTTATTTGATATTAGAATGTCTACTCTATCTTGTTTCTTGGGACCATTTGCTTCGAAAATTGTTTTCCATCCTTTTACTCTGAGGTAGTGTCTGTCTTTGTCACTGAGGTGTGTTTGCTTTATGCAGCCAAATTCTGGGTCCTTTGTATGTATCCAGTCTGATAGTCTATGTCTTTTTATTGGAGAATTGAGTCCATTGATGTTAAGTGATATTAAGTAGAGAGGAGAGTGAGAGAAAGAGAGAAGAGAAGACACTGTGGGGTAGGTGAGTCATAAAAACTTAGCCATGAGTGCTAGCCAATTGGAGTCAAAACCTGCCTAGATAGAACATGGCAAGTTTTAACTTTGTGTTATTGATTGGGAAGTAAATACTAATATCTTAGTGGGTAGATATCTGCTTGGCTCTAGTGCTTTAAAGGCTTATTATAAAAAAAAGTAGAGGAGATTGTTGCTTCCTGTTATTTTTGTTAATAGAGGTGGAATTATGCTTGTGTAGCTATCTTCTTTGGCCTTGTTGGAAGATTACTTTCTTGCTTTTTCTAGATTGTAGTTTCCCTCATTGTGTTGGAGTTGTCCATCAATTATTCTTTGAAGTTCTGGATTTGTGGGGAGATATTGTGTAAATTTGGTTTTGTCATGGAATATCTCACTATAAATTTTCTCCGTTTATAGTGATTGAGAGTTTTGTTGGGTATAGTAGCCTGTGCTGGCATTTGTGTTCTCTTAGGGTCTGTATAATATCAGTTCAGGATCTTCTGGTGAGAAGTCTGGTGTAATATTTATAGGTCTGCCTTTATATGTTACTTTACCTTTTTCCCTTACTGCTTTTAGTATTTTTTCTTTGTTTTGTGCATTTGATGTTTTGATTATTATGTGATGGGAGGAATTTCTTTTCTGGTCTAGTCTATTTGGAAAAACTCTATTTTTATAGGGGATACTGTGTAGTACTCTCTTTACTGTTCTGGAAAGTATTTTATAGATGATAAAACTTACCTGAATATATCTTCAACTGTAACCCAAAGGATAAAGGTAATGATTTGTGATTATATGTACTTTGTAGTTCCATATATAAAGTTCTTGGTACTTCAATACCAGAACAGTCATTGAGGGGTAGGAGATGTAGCTCAGTTTTTAGAATGCTTGCCCAGAATTCACAGAATCCTGACTTTGGTTCTCAGCCCTGGATAAACTATCATCTCAGCCTTTTAGAGAAGGAGGAAGAGCAGAAATTCATAGTCACAGTCAGCCACATAGCAAGTATGAGGACAGTCTGGGCTACACGAGACCCTGTCTAAAAAAAATAAAAGCCCACATTAGGATTCCATGTAAGAAATCACAATGGTGGATAGCTGCTATTGAGGTTCATCAGATGACACCCCAGAGATGTCTGCTTTGACTTGCCGAGTGGCTCAGAGCCACCTCAGAATCAAGGTCCTATTGAACTTTCTATGTATCCCCCTTCTGTAATGCTTATTTTCGATGAAAAGAAATATAACTGAAATTTCATTTGTCAGAGAAGACTAAGCTCACACTGCAGAAAGAAAGACACAGTGACTCAGCATACTTGGCATACACTGGTGAGGATTCAGGTCACATCCTCCTGTCTTCTATTTTGCTTCCATTCTATTTTACAGAGAATCATACTCATCTTTCTGAAGGCCAAATATACTTTGTCCCAGGCTATTATATGCTCTCCAGCTCCAGTGAGTTACCCTAGACAAAACTAGCTATCTCCTCCACTCCAGTGAACAGAATGCTTAGGCTCAACCATCTGTGGGAGCCTTTCAATCTCATACTTTTAGTGTGTCTTCCATAAGACATCTATACAAAATAAATGCTGTGACCTTTCTCTGGCTTAAGCTGTGAGTTTGTCCCAGTGAAAGCGTTCTTCTGCCTATATTGTGTCCATGTAGAGGGGAAACTGCTGATGCTCCCAGTTAGTCAGGTTGGTAGCATCACTTCTGAAAACAATGGGCAATTTGTACAAAGCAGTATAAAATATCTTCTCAGCGTTTTTCAATTCTTGAAATTGAACCCTGATAAGCACTCTTATCCCTGAGATACACCCAATGTTCTCACAGTATGCAAAGATTGTCAATTCTGAAATTTTTTTCTTTCTTTTGTTCTTGTTTTTCGAGACTGGGTTTCTCTGCATAGCCCTGGCTGTCCTGGAACTCACTCTGTAGACCATGCTGGCTACAGAAATCTGCCTGCCTCTGCCTCCCAAGTGCTGGGATTAAAAGCGTGCGCCACCACTGTCCGGCTGAAATGTTCTTTTAATTTAAATCAAAGATATATAAATTTTGGATAATTATAAATATGTGTAATCCATGTGAAAGCTGGGCACAATGTTTGATATACCTTCTAAGATCTGTATATTTCATGCAGTATATCCTTATTAGGCTTCTATTGCTGTGATAAAACACCACAAGCAAAAGAAACTCAGGGAGGAATGGGTTTATTTCAGCTTCTAACTCCCAGGTCATATTCTATCACTGAGGAAAGTCAGTGCAGGAACTCAAGGCAGGACCCTGGAGGCAGGAACTGAAGCAGAGACCATGGAGGAATGCTGGTTACAGGCTGATTCTTCATGACTTGCTCAGTTTGCTCTTTTATATATCCTAGGGCCACTTTCATAAGGGTGGTACTGCCCCAGTGGCCTAGGTTTTTCCAGTATCAATAATTAATATCAAGAAAATGCCACACATGCTTACCTACAGGTCAATCTGATGCAGATGGATTTTCAATTGATACGCTCTCTACCCAAATGACCCTAGCTTGTGCCAAGTTGACAAAATACTAATCACTACACAGTACCAGCCTGCTCATCTGATGTTTCTGATAGGACCCACTAAATGTACTTGACAGCTTCCAGTATTATAGATAATGAAATAACTCATGCAAATGTGCTAAAACCCCTAGATAACACTGGTTAGAAAATACTGTTCTAAGCTTTCTCACAAACATAGAAACCTGTTCACTCCGGCTGCCCCAGCTTGTCCTAGTGATTGCAACAGTAGTGATGAGATCAGCATCAGAATCAGCGTTGGCAACAGCATTAGCACAGATACTAAATTTTCTCTTGGTGTTCCTAAGTAATTTCTTAGTTCTTTGCCTATTTACCTTATGACTCTTTAGTTCATTTAAATTGGCTTGTGGGTATTCAAGGTTTTGATAATGTATTGAGTTGAGGATTAGGGCTTTGGAAAAGTGAAACACCCCAGCCTCAGATATATTTCTCTGGCATATATCTGTCTGTCTGTCTCTCTGCCTGCCTGTTTGTCTGTCTCTCTGTCCAGCTATCTCCTAGCCTTCCTGTGTACTGAGATTTCAGCCATGTGCCACCATATCCTGATCTACAAGGCTTGTTGGGAATTTCTTATTCAGAGAAACTGCAGTCCTCTAAGGACACAAGAATGACTCTGGAAGCCATTTTGTTAGAGAAATATACATCTATGAAGGATGCCTATATTAGTGAAATAAATAGCCAGTAAGACATAAGCAAGGTTTTCTATTTTATATCCACCTTTCTGCCTTGCAAAGGTTCCCCCCACCACACACACAGAAAAAAAAGATTGGGGTTTCATACTTGACCTAGAAATGACCACAGGTGGCTGTTACCTAGGAAACATCATCTGTGTAACAAGACAAACTAATGTGGCCTTCTCAAGCTACTGCCTCTTTGCTTAACTCTATATAAACATCAATTTCAAGATGTCCTTTGAGTCCTCTTTTGTGTATAGTTCTTATGTTCCTACACATGAATACATTTGTTATGATTTTTCTCTATGTGTTTATCAGCTGTTACTTTATTTTGTGATCTAAAATTATTGAGGCTTCAGTGGGCAACAGGATTTTATTTTTTTAAAGCTTTAGTTTCTTTAAACATTTTTGCATTTTTATCTATTTATTTATGTGTGTGTGTGTGTGCATGTGTGTTGGTGAATGGTGATCAGGGAACATGTATACTGGATATATGTGGAGGTCTGAGGAAACTTGTAGGAACTGGTTATTTACTTCCACTATGTACATCCATGGAATTGAGCTCAGATCATCAGATTTGGTGGCAAGTGTCTTTACTTACTGAGATACTACACTGGCCCAATTTTAAATGTAGTTTTTGACAATTAAATAAATGTACATAATGTATTTTGTCATATTCCCATTACTGTCTTTTATCCCCCTCACTCCCTCTGGATCCCTTTTTCTTCCAAACAAGCTCCCATTGCACCCCTTCCCACTCTTGAATGAGCCATTGAGTTTAATTAAGGTTGCTGGTGTGATATTGGGTGGAGGTGTATTTACTGGGGCATGGGTAATTCATAAGTGTCTATATCATTGAAGAAAATGATGCCCTCTCCCTGTGTAGCCATCAGCTACCAATAACTCCTCAGTTGGTGTTGAGGCTCCTTCCACATCTATTCTAGAATGTTGACAGTTGGGGTTGAGACAGTGAGGTTGAGACATTCTGGAATATTGACTGACTAGATCTTATATGGATCTTGTGCATGTAACAATAATTGAGTAAGTGAATGGGACAGTCATGTCATAGACAGAAGAAAGCTCACTCTGTAGCACTCCTCCCTGTCATCACTCTTACATACTTTCTGCTCCCTCTTGCATGATGTTCCCTGTGCCTAGAGGGTGGTACAGATATCCTGTTTAGGTCTGAGGACTTAACAGTCATCAATTCTCAGCACTTTGACTAGTTATAAGTTAACAGTTATGGCAAAACTGTGCTTCTCTGACTAAGGTGAAGAGTATCACTAATATATGTATATAAACATAAACATTTAATTTGATACAATCTCCATTTAGCAAAACAACAGTAGTAGGCATTGTACCCCAACCTCAGCC
Organism: Mastomys natalensis; assembly: GCA_021653895.1. Classification (NCBI taxonomy): domain Eukaryota; kingdom Metazoa; phylum Chordata; class Mammalia; order Rodentia; family Muridae; genus Mastomys; species Mastomys natalensis. Next base: position 36,210 of record JAJTUV010002667.1, on the reverse strand, counting down.
AGGGCCTATGACGGGTTTATAGTAATTCCCCTTTGGGAGCAGATATCAAATCCAGTTGCTGTAAATAGGGTTTCTATTGCTGTGATAAAACTTATGATCTGAAACATTTTGGAAAGAAAAGGGTTTACTTCATCTTATAGCTTGAAATTGTAATCCATTACTGAGGCAAATCAAGGCAGGAACCTTGAGGCAGGAACTGATGCAGAGGACATGGAGGAGTGTTGGTAACTCGCTTCTTCTCATGGCATGTTCACCCTGCTTTCTTATAGCATGTAAGACCACCAATCAAGGGCTGATACTGCCCACAGTAAGCTAGATGCTCCTCATTAATTGTTAATCAAGAAAATGTACAAGTGTATGCACAGTCTAATCTGATAGGAGATGTTTCTCAATTGAGTTTCCTTCTTTGTAAATTGTATCAGGTTGGTATAAAAGTAGCTCACACACAAATTAGAAAGGGGCTGGTTACCCATGAAACTGATAGCAATGTTGTACCAGTGGGCACATCTTGCCTGGAAGCCAGTATTGTAGCATATAGGGTCCACAACTAGGGAAGACTTCCAGTTACTTTTTATCAGTTTGTGTACTGGAGGCTATCTGTTGGGGAAAAGCAGGGCTTGGGACACTGTTTGGGAGGCAGGACTTAGGACAAGGGAATTTGACTGTGCTCACTCCACACCTGCACTAGGCGGGCTGTGAGAAGTCACTGTGGGATACTGCTGGGGCGGGGGTAGGAGGTAGGGGTGCTATCTGAGGTCCCACAGGAGTCAGAGCTAGCTTGGGGGTGAGGGGTTCCCAGACCTACAGGGTGGTCAGGGACTGGTTCTCAGGCACTTGGGTACCCAGGTGCCATTGGAAGCAGCAAAAGAGCTGAGAACGGAGTGGGGGCCCATGGGCTGGATTGGCTCACAGTCCAAGGGGAGAGGGGGGAGAGCGCTCTGGCTTCGTCCTGTGGGAATGGAGTCCTTGGCGGCTGGCTTGGGTTGGTGGTTGCTGTGGCTGGGAACACAGAGAGGTCTTCTGCAGGAGATTAGACTGTGGCTCTGTAGGTGAAGGCCTGTTCCATTGTTCCCCACAGTGAATCCAGATGAAAAGAAACAATCCATGGTTTATTGTTATAGTAAAATGTAGATGAGAAACTGTACCACAGTTTCTCAGGGCAAGCCTGAGGTTAAATATCTTTTGCAGGGAGGAGGGTCTGGGAAAGAAAGCTTAATTGGCTAAGCCCTTCTGGCCTTTAGGTACCTCATTAACATGGAGATCTATCTTGGGGCTACATGACTTGTGGCCACATCTTCTACCTGTGGAGGGGCTAGTAGGGTCATTGCCCTTACATGACTGAAAGACACAAATCTCTAGAGGCCTCCTGTCAGGAACCTGGAGTCTGGGAGGATTGCCAAACTCCTACCATCCCTTGCAGGGGACCCTGCAGGTCACCTATGGGTTCACTGGGGTTTCAAACCTAGCTCAACCAGAAATCAGGCTGCCTTTCTCGGTCCTACAACTTTCTTCAGAGACCTTTGGCCAGGCCCTGTGGGAGGGTTCAAGTGAAGGGGAAAAGGTCCAAGAAGGAGAGGGAAGTACCTGGCTGGAGAGTGAAGTGCAGGGGAGCTTCTGGTGGCAAAAGCTTCAGGAGAGCTTTCTCTTCCTAGGCAGTGTTATAGCTCTTGTCACAGATGAGATGACGGAATAATTCTCACACACTTTTATTCCTTCTGGATAGAATCTTATATACAGTTTTGGGGTGGGTTGGGTCTGACAGCACTTGTTTCCTATTGACTTGGCCTGAGATGCCTCATCTACATGAGGAGGGGCTTGGGGGCTCTGCTCCGATGTGATCACAATTCTCTATGGGGGGCTATGGCTAAGTGACAGGGACCTGGTGCTGGGAGCAGGCAAAGCTCCTACCATCACTTCAGGGTCCACGGAGCTTCAAGCCTTAGCTCGACCTTACTAGGCTTTCTCCCACAGTCCACGTCCCACAATTTTTCTCCTTCAGCTGACTGTATAGCACTCTCTGGTGCTATAAAAGCTGGCTACCACAGAGAAACTTCTTAGTTCAATTCTAGATTGATTTATATTTTTTTCATTTTTTAATTGGTTATTTTATTTACTGACGTTTCAAATGTTATCCCTCTTCCAGTTTCTCCTCCCCAAAACCTTATCCCCTCTCCCCTCCCCTGCCTCTATGAGAGTGCTCTACCACCCACCCACCCCCTCCTGCCTTAGCTCCCTAACATTCCCCTACCCTGGGTCATCAAGCCTCCACATTGTAGTGGGAGATATTTAAATCTCCAACCCAAATATGACCAATCAATGAAAACACAACTCAGTAAGTAAAAATATATTCTGTAAGCCTAGATTGGGCAGATACCCCTACAACTACTCTGTTCTCCAGCTATGAGACCCTTATAACTTGAGGATTTTCCAGATCCTGCATCTGTCCTTCTACCTCCTATGAAAGGTTTGGTTCATGAGATTAAGTTTAGATCAGAGTGTGCAACATAATGTGGTCAGATAGTAGGAGTGTCTTAGAAAAGAGTATCTCTCCACAAGGAAATAAGAAGTATTAGCAATAAACACTTTGGTGACCAGTAGTCCAGCTGTGGAGAATAAACAAAAATGTTCCTGCTATATGCAATGGGATGCACCTACATAGTCCAGGCTACTAGAGGCTTAGGCAGGAGGATTGCTTGAATTTTGGAGTCTAACGCCAACCTAGGCAACCTAGTGAGATTCTGCTTCAAATGAAGGGGTTTTTGTTGTTGTTTATTTTTGAGACTGTATTTTATTACAACATTTTTTCATCCTTCTTCTTTCTGCAAACCTTCCCATTTACCCATCACTACTCTCGTCAAATTCATGACCCTTTCCTCAACAGTCATTTTTGTATGCATACATGTATTTGTATGTGTATGCACTCAGTGTATGTGTATTCCCTAGTATAAACTGTTGAGTCCATATAATGTTACTTCTATGTATGGTTTCTCAAAGCAAGCCTTAAAAAAGTAGAAGATTGAAAATTATTCATTATATCTTATCAGATTATAACAGTATAAAAATATACACTGATAGAAATCGAGAGAGCATACAATACTTGGAGACTGAATAATACAGTGTTGAGCAAATACTAGGTCACTGCAAAAGTTAGTAAGGAGACCCAGCATGGTAGTTCTGAGAGAACCTTTATAGCTATGAGTGCTTATGTTGAAATATTGGAGAAGTCTAAACCTAATGGTACAGCTCAAGGTCCTAGAAAAACAAACCAAAAGTAATAGACTATAAGAAATAACCAGATCAGGGCAGAAACCAGAGACCAAAGGAACAATGAATCAAATGACAAGGTATTTTTTTGAAAATATAACACTGATAATATCCTAGATAAATTAATCATAAGAAAGGGAGGTAAGACTCAAATTAATAAATTAAAAGATGAATGGGAAAATTAAAGCAGATTCTAGTGAAATCCAGAGAAACAATACAGAATATTTTAAAAACTTCTTTAAAAACAAAGAAACTTTGTGTTTTTTTCTGCAAGATGCTGAAGGAGCATGGTGGCTGCCAGAATATTGGAAGGAGGTTCAGAGTTTAAGAATTAGGAGGCATCTCGAGTGTCATGACAAATACCATTGGAGTGATATTACTTCTAAAATTTACAATGATAGTCATTATAATTAGAAAAAAGTTTAAAGACACCTGTAGGGTATTTGGCATAATTCTAACACCTCTCTGGATGTTTTAACTTTGCATAGTGAGATTATGAATTTAAAGAATGCTGCTCTGTTGAGCTTTGATGCTGAAGATAATGCTGATAAAATTATCCATGGCTTGAGGTCAGTATTTCCATTTTGGTAAACCGCAGGAATGGCATATATAGCTTGATCAGGGTAGCCCCGCCCCCTTTTTTTGTTCTGGGAATACTTTTATTCCTGCCCATTGTGTTAAAGCTTGTCTCTAACTATATCAACAGGTTGGCAGCCAAAGTACATGACTTGAAACTGAAAATGGATCCCCCAGACAGAGCTATTAATTTAACAGGCTTGGCAAGCCAAGGACAGGTAAGATTCTGCACAGAGCCTTACCAACCTAAGACATATGTGCATTGCTTTTGATCGTGCATATTCCATGATGGATAAGGATGGCATTCTTGGTAGAATGACCTAAGACAGGCTCAATCTTTTTAATGAAATAAAAAAGGGGGAGAGGCAGAGAGCCTTTGGGGCTGCTTGGCAAGAATCTGATATGGGCCAAGGACTAGGAAATGGACTGCAGGCAGGAATCTGACATTAGGCTAGAACAAAGAAGTAACTTCAGTCAGAAATCTAAATCGTAGGCTAGAACAAAGAAGTAATTACAAGCAGGAATCTAAATCTTAAGCTAGAACAAAGAAGTAGGCTTCAGTCATGAAAATGACTTTGGGCTAAGACAGGGAAGTAGGTTCAGATATTTTGGTCATCCTGATAAGTCCTTAAAAATAGTCATCACAGGAGTGATCACAGGACTCTGTTTATTGTCCTGCATGTTCCTTGACTATTTGCATCTACTGTATTGCTAGTTCCGCAACCTAGAAATTACCTTAATACTTGGATGTAATTTAAATGGTATAAAAGCAAAAAAAGAGAAGGAGGATGTGATAGGGGATTAATGGATTGGGGGAATAGGGAAAGGGGATAACATCTGAAATGTAAATAAATAATATATCAAATAAAAAACCAAACAAACAAACTGGAATATCTAGAAAAAATGAATAAATACTCCAAAAACAAATAATCTGACAAAATTAAATTTAAAACATATAAAGAACTTAAATAGACTCATACTAGGCAATGAGAAGTCTAATGTCTAAGGGGCCCAAGGTCTCACTTTATTCCACTTATGTTCTAAGAATGATGTGTAAGATTTTTATAGAATGGTGTATTGAGAATGTCACATGTCTACTAGACAAAGATAGAGCCTGATTTCTTCCTCTGCTCTTTCACAGTGCTTCATGGGATCCTTCCCCGTGGAATATCTTTCTCCAATTTATTCTGGGATCCTTGACCTGGTTCAGTTACTGTTGTGGTTTGTGGCAACATCGCAACCTATCAGGTCAGGAGGGTGAGTTGATTAGTTTGTCTCAATGTCCTGAGTATTTAATTCAGAATACTAGGGAAGTATATGAGGGGAAAAAAAAGGATATCTGGACTTCTTGTCCCTTTGCAAATCCATTCAGCAATTGTTTACAGATTTCCCTTTATGCATTGTAGCAGGAGACAAGGAGGCAGAGTGACTGGGTTCCCATAGCTACCACAATGACCAGTGCTTGTTACAAAGGACCTGGGAAGTACAGTTAGATGCCTGGGTTCCTCTTCAGGTATTTCTTCTTACTCACTGACTCCTCTGGTCCTCAAACCACTTCAGAATGCAATACCAGCTTGTCTATAGTATAGTGTGATTTTGATGGCCAAATGAAACTGGGCCAACAGAAACAAACAAAATCCTCTTCTAATTATACATTTAAGAGATATTTACATTGACATAAAGCTTTCTTGGAGATCACATAGAAGAGATACGTTTTAGGAGTTTGAGGCTCAGGTTTGAATCAGATAGTATATTTACACTATGCATCCCAGGGCATCAAAAGTCTGGGTGTGACAGATGAGCCCTTGAATGAGGGCAGAATGGCTAAGAGCCCATTGCTTGACAATTGGTCAGCTGTCCAATTTTCTCTTCAATTTCAAATGTTAGTATTTAACTCTTGACATTGGCTTTTAGCCGCCATTTGCTCTTCCCAATCCTTTCCATCTTTCTGTGGTTCATCAGTACAAAGTTACCCCTATTCTCCTACAACTGGGGTCTTGGTTGTTGCACTATTAGAGACAGACACAGGACTAGAGTGGACATAGCCATGGCTTCTTACAGTTCTCATGAATATGTGCTCATTATTTTATTTATCAAGTTTTCCAAGAATACAGGGATCTACCTGGAATAACTCAGAGTAATATCGGCAAACAAAATTCCATGTCAAATGATAGCATTGGAAAGAAAGAACTGGGTTTGGGGGTCAGTTGATCCAGATGAAGTATGGGCTCTTGTCTTTTTCTTTAGGCTTTGGAAAAATGACTCTACCCATTTACAGTTCAATTTGTTCACCTGAAAAGCAGGGCAATAATAGCTGCTAAAGTCATGTTCTCAGGCTAGCGTAAAAGAGAAGGTGTGTTTGTTTTGCTATCTGTTGGTGCATTCCCTATGAGTCATTGAACACAAAGCAAGTTTGCATTGCCTTGTTAAACAAAGGCGTTGGAAGGAGAGTGGGATTTTATGTTTCATATATACTTATGTTTAATCTTCATAGCAAATACCCACCTCAGTGGTAACAATTATTTTGTCTCCGTACTTCTCAGAGAGATTAACATGACACACTGCCAGGTAGCCTTGCCAAAACTCAAATCTAGGCCATTTAGAACTCAAAATCTTTGTACAATCCCTGCCCTCTCAATTTTACAACAAGTGCAGACTTTGACTCTAGGTAGTTCATTAGTGGCTTCTCTGCTTGGATATGCAGATATAAAAGAAAAAAGCAAACCTCCAAATTTATTTTCTCTATTTCTCCTCTTAATTCAAAGAGAACTTCTGTATTTGAGAAAGGAAAGGACATGCTTAGTGGCAGTGTCAGAAAGAGTCAAAGCTGATGCTTCCTCAGACACAACATCTAAGTGGGTGTTTAATCCAGGAGCATTAGAAGAATGCCAACTGGCTAGACTGCCACGAGATTCCATAGGGACAGTAAATGTCCATCCTGATAGTCCTAAGCCAAAGCACTTCCCATTGGCAGACAGGCTGGCAACTGAGCCTTTGAATCCAGTGGAACTGGCTCCGGTGGAGCACCTTACATCTTTGCTAGCCAGAGTTGAGTTCTGTCTAGACTTAAAGGAAGCTGTTAAAGGGAAACACAGAGAGCCCAGGAAGCATTGTGCTGAGTGGAAATGTGGTATAAGCCTCTAAGCATTTTTCTTTCAGGGGTCATGACAAGGCTTAAGAATATGGAAATTTCAGATCTGCCAACTCTCTGAATTGTAGGGAGATAGAAAAAAAAAGTAGAGGAGATGTTCAGTAGGACTTGTTATTAAACTTAGCTTTTAAAAAATAGTTTCCAAACAAAAATAGCTCTGGGCACCTGCTGGAGCTTAGTGTGTTTGTTGATAGACTTGTTAACGATCAGAAAAACAACAGTTGACAACAGGACATAAAACCAGTTCATCCATCAAAACCCTCCACCAAGTGGCTTGTTGCAAAACTTGACATTCTTTTTTTTTTTTTTAATTTTAATTTGTTTTATTCATAAACATATATATTTATGCACTATAAATGTATATATTCATTTTAGATTGGACAAACGAAGCCAACTGGCAAATACTTTACATTTTTGTGGTGAGAATATTTAAAATCTAATCATTTATTATGCCTTTTAATTTTATTATTTCTTTATCTTTGAGAATTTCAAGAATGTGTACAATAAAATATGAATCTATCGACCTGTTAGGTTTTTACTCCAAATTTTCTCAACTCCCTCCTAAATCCCTCCCTTTTTATTCATGTCTTCTTATTTTTTTGAAGCATTTTATTATTACTGCAGCAAATATTTATTACAGAGTATATGAGGCAAATATCTAATAAATACTGCTGAAGCAGGAGTTCTTGCTTTGGGAACATGACAAAGTGAGACAAAGTGCTCCATGTCATGAAGAACAGGGTGTCATTTCATCCAGTGGTCAACTGTCCTTGGGCCTTGTGAAATTGGAGTTAGTACAAGTTAACACAATTTTTGAAGTATGTAACTCTTAGGAGCAGCTCTGGAACCAAGAGGAAGGTGGAGTCCAGGCACCATATTAGATATGCAATGCAAGAAAGAGGGTGCCAAGTTGCCCAAGGCTGCATCTGTTGATGTTTTGAGTCCAGCTGCCACTTTTTCATGTTCTCTTTAACCATCCCTGTCTTGTCTATGTAAGGGCAACATTCTTCTTTAAGGGCTGTACACAGTCAAGAGCTGTACACAGTCTTTTCTATTGTAGAAGAATAAATCAAGTCCAATAAAGTCCTTTGCAATTTTTGGAGATCAATTCAGACATCGAAACGAGGGATTTCTTCAGATTAGTGATGTCAATCTCTAGCTGTTTGGTGTCCTTGTCAATGGCCCATCAAAGGTCTGAGTAGTGTAAGTCTGGAGGCCAGCATCAGGATTAGAGCTTCTACCAGCAGACATCACAGGTGTTTCCTTTTTACCTGTTCTCAGGCTGGAGGTTTAGACCCTGGGAGCTCTGGTTGAATCTTTTGATACTCATTCTAAAAAGGACAAAAGCACCCACACTTTGGTCTTCTTCCTTCTTCTTGAGTTTCATGAGGTCTATGCATTGCATCTTAGGTATTGTGTGCTTTTGGGCTAATATCCGCTTATCAGTGAGTGCATACCATGTGTGTTCTTTTGTGATTGGGTCATCTCACTCAGGATGATATTTTCTAGCTCCATCCATTTGTCTAAGAATTTCATGAACTCATTGTTTTTAATAGCTGAGTAGTACTCCATTGTGTAAATGTACCACATTTTCTGTATCCATTCTTCTGTTGAAGGACATCTGGGTTCTTTCCAGCCCCTGGCTATTATAAATAAGGCCTCTATGAACATAGTGGAGCATGTGGCCCTGTTGTATGTTGAAATATCTTCTGGGTATATGCCCAGGAGGGGTATAGCTGGGTCCTCAGGTATACTCAGGAAAAAGGTCCCCTGCTTTCCATAGTGGTTGTACCAGCTTGCAATCCCACCAACAATGGAGGAGTGTTCCTCTTTCTCCACATCCTCGCCAACATCTGCTGTCACCTGTGTTTTGGATCTTAGCCAATCTGACTGGTGTGAGGTGGAATCTCAGTGTTGTTTTCATTTGCATTTCCCTGATGACTAGGGATGCTGAACACTTCTTTAGATGCTTCTCAACCATTCGAGTTTCCTCAGTTGAGAGTTCTTTGTTCAGCTCTGTACCCATTTTTTAATAGCGTTATTTGATTGTCTGGAATCTAGTTTCTTCAGTTCTTTGTATACCTTGGATATTAGCTCTCTATCAGATGTAAGGTTGGTGAAGATCTTTTCCCAATCTGTTGGTTCCCGCTTTGTCCTATTGACAGTATCCTTTGCTTTACAGAAGCTTTGCAGTTTTATGAGATCCCATTTGTCAATTCTTGATCTTAGAGCATAAGCCATTGGTGTTCTGTTCAGGAACTTTTCCCCTGTGCCCATGTGATCAAGGTGTTCCCTATTTTCTCTTCTATTAGTTTCAGTATGTCTGGTTTTGAATTTGGAATTGAGCTCTGTACAAGGAGATAAGTATGGATTAATTTGCATTCTTCTACATGTTGACCTCCAGTTGGACCAGCACCATTTGTTGAAAATGCTGTCTTTTTTCCACTGGATGGTTTGAGCTCCTTTGTCGAAGATCAAGTGACCATAGGTATGGGGGTTCATTTCTGGGTCTTCTATTCTATTCCATTGATCCTCCTGCCTGTCTCTGTTCCAATACCATGCTGTTTTTATCACTATTGCTTTGTAGTACAGCTTGAAATCAGGAATGGTGATTCCCCCAGAAGTTCTTTTATTGTTGAGAGTAGTTTTTGCTCTCCTGGGTTTTTTGTCATTCCAAATGAATTTTAAGATGGCTTTTTCTATCTCTGTAAAGAACTGAGTGGGAATTTTGATGGGGATTGCATTAAATCTGTAGATTGCTTTCGGCAAGATAGCCATTTTTACTATATTAATCCTTCTAATCCATGAGCATGGGAGATCTTTCCATCTTCTGAGATCTCCTTCGATTTCTTTCTTCAGGGGCTTGAAAAACTTGACATTCTTAATCTTTTCCCAAACCATGCTTGTACTGAACTGTTCAAATAAAGAAAAATGATGTTTGATATCTTGAAAGAATGAGCCAAGTAATTGGCTCATAGGTTGTCTGAAAAACGAGGAGGAGAAAAGTAGGAGACATTGGGTAATATATTACTTTATAAAAGTTTCTCTTTTTATTGGATATTTCATTTATTTATATTTCAGATATCATCACCTTTCCCTATTTCCCCATGAAGAAACCTCCTATCCCATTTCCTCTCCTCCTGCTTCTATGAGGGTGTGCCCACCCTCACCCACCCACTTCCACTTCCCTGCCATTGAATTCCCCCTGGGGCATCCAGCCTTCACTGGACCAAGGACCTCCTCTCCCACTATTCCCCACAAGGCCATCCTCACCTACATATACAGCTGGAGCCATGAGTCCCTCCCTATGTGCTCTCAGGCTGGCTGTTTAGACCCTGGGAGCTCTGGTTGGTTGGTATTGTTGCTCTCCCCATGGGGCTGCAAACTCTTTCAGCTCCTTCAGTCTTCTCTCTAACTTCTCCATTGGAAACTCCTTGATCAACCAGTTCAATGGTGAGCTGCAAGCATCCATCTCTGTGTATGTCAGGCTCTGGTAGAGCCTCTAAGGAGACAGCTATATCAGGTTCCTGTCAGCATGCACTTCTGGCATCCACAACAGCATGTGCCTGTGGTGACTGTACATGGGATGGATACCCAGGTGGGGTAATCTCTGGATGGCACCTCCTTCAGTTTCGGGTCCACACTTTGTCTCCATATTTGCTCCCATAAGTATTTTGTTACTCCATTTAAGAAGGACTGAAACACTCACACTTTGTTCTTCCTTTTTCATGGGCTTCATGTGGTCCGTGAGTTGTATCTTGGGTATTGTGAGGTTTTGGGCTAATATACAATTATCAGTGAGTGTATACCATGTGTGTTCTTTTGTGATTGGGTTACCTCACTCAGGATGATATTTTCTAGTTCCATCCATTTGCCTAAGAATTTCATGAATTCATTGTTTTTAATAGCTGAGTACTACTCCACTGTGTAAATGTACCACATTTCCTGTATCCATTTCTTTGTTGAGGGACATCTGGGTCCTTTCCAGCTTCTGGCTATTATAAATGAGGTTGCTATGAACATAGTGGAGCATGTGTCCTTGATATATGTTGGACATCTTTTGGGTATATGCCCAGGAGTGGTATAGCTGTGTCCTCAGGTAATACTATGTCCAATTTTCTGAGGAACCGCCAGTCTGTTTTCCAGGGTGGGTGTGCCATCTTGCAATCCCACCAACAATGGAGGAGTGTTCCTCTTTCTCCACATCCTCACCAGCATCTGCTATCACCTGTGTTTTTGTTCTTAGCCATTCTGACTGTTGTGAGGTGGAATCTCAGGGTTGTTTTCATTTGCATTTCCCTGATGACTAAGGATGCTGAACATTTCTTTAGGTTCTTCTCAGCCATTTGCATTTCCTCAGTTGAGAATTCTTTGTTTAGCTCAGTACCCCATTTTTAAAAATAGGGTTATTTGGTAGTCTAGAGTCTAATTTCTTGAGTTCTTTGTAGATATTTGATATTAGCCCTCTATCGGATATGGGATTGGTAAAGATCTTTTCCCAATCTGTTGGCTGCCATTTTGTCCTATTGACAGTGTCCTTTGCCTTACAGAAACTTTGCAATTTTATGAGGTTCCATTTGTCAATTCTTACTCTTAGAGCATAAGCTATTGGTGTTCTGTTCAGGAACTTTTCCCCTGTGCCTAGGTATTCGAGGGTCTTCCCCACCTTCTCTTCTATTAGTTTCAGTGTGTCTTGTTTTATGTGACGGTCCTTTATTCACTTGAACTTGAGCTTTGTACAAGGAGATAAGAATGGATCGATTTGCATTCTTCTGCATGTTGTCCTCCAGTTGAACTAGCACCATTTGTTGAAAATGCTGGCTCCTGCTTTTGCTACCCGGAGGAGGAAGGTGCACAGACTTTGCTGCCAGGCTTCTAGCTCTCCTCCCGAAGTCCGCCGCAGCGAACATGGCTTCAGGAGTTCAAGTTGCGGATGAAGTTTGTCGCATTTTCTACGACATGAAAGTTCGGAAATGCTCCACACCAGAGGAAATCAAGAAAAGAAAGAAGGCTGTCATTTTTTGTCTCAGTGCAGACAAAAAGTGCATAGTCGTTGAAGAAGGCAAAGAGATCTTGGTTGGAGATGTTGGTGTTACCATAACTGATCCTTTCAAGCATTTTGTCGGAATGCTTCCTGAAAAAGATTGTTGCTATGCTTTGTACGATGCCAGCTTTGAAACCAAGGAGTCCAGAAAAGAAGAGCTAATGTTCTTCTTGTGGGCACCAGAACAAGCACCTCTGAAAAGTAAAATGATCTATGCAAGCTCAAAGGACGCCATCAAGAAGAAGTTTCCAGGTATAAAGCATGAGTATCAAGCAAATGGGCCAGAAGACCTCAATCGGACTAGTATTGCTGAAAAGCTAGGTGGCTCCTTAATTGTAGCTTTTGAAGGATCCCCTGTGTAGATCACCACTAGTCAGTGCCACGAATTAAAAGCTTCCATATTTAACACTATCCTTTCACTATACAAGTAAAGCAAATATATTAGGCCAGGCTCACTGAGGAATTTGTCCTATCATGTTTTAGAATAAACTAAAAATTTTATAGTGTTTGCAAACACTACCCTACATAAATGTAGCCTCTAAAGTTTCATTGTGTGGAATTAAATTCTTATTGGCCAAATGCCTATTTTTATGAGGTGACTTTTAAAGATTTTATTAAGCTCAGGACTTTTAATAACACAGTTCAAAACAGTACAAGGCAATGTGACAAGAACTGCTAATCTTTGCTAACTTCAGCAGTTACTTTGGTTTTTTTTTGTTTAGAAAAGTGATCATAATCTGTGTATAATTTTGACCCAAATTCTCTATTTTTCCTTGACTTAAAATAATGAGATACAATTTTCTTTATAATGTGTATAACACCTAATATACACTAACAGCAGTAAGACTAAGCCAGGCAGTCTTAAAAATTCTATCAGATCTGTCATGACTGTTTCAGACTCTGCTTAAAATTCACGCCGATCGTGCAAAGCATCAGAGCATGGTGCTGGAATGCAGGAAACACCCCGTACCTGCAGCAAGAGGCTCCCTGGGCTGGGAAATGGCTTAGAGTGACTTTCTGTCTTAGAAATCATGGTATATCCTCAGGAGAATGTTCAATGTCTTGTAACAACTAATAATATTGCAAATTAGGGCTTCATTGTAATCTACTCTATTAATGAAAAATGACAAAACAGTGTACTGATAAGCCAAGGTGCTTTTGATCTGTAATTTCTTTTTCAAAACTGCTGCATCTGGTACAGTAGACTGTCGAAGAGTGTTGATTATGTTTCCTCTGGGGCTGGGTAGGATGCAAATCCCTAGCTAGAGCAGTTTACCAGCTGTGTGTGAAACGGAAGCAGCTACCATGGATGACACGGGACTGCCCAACGACACTTGGAAATGATTGTTAACATCACAGGCATGACACCGAACACTGTAGAGATGCACAGTCAGTTGAACTTAGTAGCAATGCTGGCTTTATGTAATAAAGGAAGCATTTGTAACTTAAAAAAAAAAAAAAAAAAAAAAAAAAATGCTGTCCTTGTTCCACTGGATGGTTTTAGCTCCTTTGTCAAAGATCAAATGACCATAGGTGTGTGGCTTCATTTCTGGGTCTTCAACTCTATTCCACTGATCTTCCTGCCTGTCTCTGTACCAATACCATGCAGTTTTTTTTTTTTTAAAGCACTATTGCTCTGTAGTACAGCTTGAGGTCAAGGATGGTGATTCCCCCAGAAGTTCTTTTACTGTTGAGAATAGTTTTCGCTATCCTGGGTTTTTTGTTATTCCAAATAAATTTGAGAATTTCTCTTTCTAACTCTGTAAAGAATTGAATTGGTATTTTAATGGGATTGCATTGAATCTGTAGATTGCTTTTGGCAATATGGCCATTTTTACTATATTAATCCTGCCAATCCATGAACATGGGAGATCTTTCAATTTCCTGAGATCTTCTTCAATTTCTTTCCTCAGAGACTTGAAGTTCTTGTCATACAGATCTTTCACTTGCTTGGTTAGATTCACCCTGAGGTATTTTATATTATTTGTGACTATTGTGAAGGGTGTCATTTCCCTAATTTCTTTTTCAGCCTGTTTATCTTTCATGTAGAGGAAGGCTACTGATTTGTTTGAGTTGATTTTATAACCCACCACTTTGCTGAAGTTGTTTATCAGGTTTAGGAGTTCTCTGGTGGAAGTTCTGGGGTCACTTAAGTATACTCTCATATCATCTGCAAATAGTGATATTTTGACTTCTTCCTTTCCTATTTGTATTCCTTTGACTTCTTTTTGTTGTATAATTGCTCTTGTTTGGTTTGCTAGAATTTTATTGAGTATTATTGCATCGATATTCATAAGGGAGATTGGTCTGAAGTTCTCTTTCTTTGTTGGGTCTTTGTGAGGTTTAGGAATGAGTGTGATTGTAGCTTCGTAGAATGAATTGGGTAGTGTTCCTTCAGTTTCTATTTTGTGGAATAGTTTGAAAAGAATTGGTATTAGGTCTTCCTTGAAGGTCTGATAGAATTCTGTGCTAAAACCATCTGGTCCTGGGCCTTTTTTGGTGGGCAGCCTTTTAATGACTGCTATTTCTTTAGGGGTTATGGGACTGTTTAGATGGTTTATTTGCTCCTGATTTAACTTTGGTACCTGGTATCTGTCTAGAAAATTGTCCATTTCATCCAGATATTCCAGTTTTGTTGCACATAGGCTTTTGTAGTAAGATCTGATGATTTTTTGAATATCCTCAGTTTCTGTTGCTATGTCTCCCTTTTCAGATCTGATTTTATTAATTTGGATACTGTCTCTGTGCCCTCTGGTTAGTCTGGCTAAGGATTTATCTATGTTGTTGATTTTCTCAAAAAAACAGCTCCTAATTTTGTTGATTCTTTGTATATTTCTTTCTGTTTCTATTTGGTTGGTTTCAGTCCTGAGTTTATTTCCTGCTGTCTACTCCTCTTTGGTGTGCTTGATTTTTTTTTTTTTGTTCTAGAGTTTCAGGTGTATGGTCAAGCTGCTAGTGTATGCTCTCTCCAGTTTCTTTTTGTATGCACTTAGAGCTATGGGTTTTCCTCTTAGCACAGCTTTCATTGTGTCCACAAATTTTGGTATGGTGTGCTTTCATTTTCATTAAATTTTAAAAAGTCCTTAATTTTTTTCTTTCATTCTTTTTTCACTAAGTTATCATTGAGTAGAGCGTTGTTCAGTTTCCATGTGTATGTGGGCTTTCTGTTTTTTTTTTTTGTTTTTTTTTTTTTTTTTTTAATTACTGAAGACCAGCCTTAGTCTGTGGTCTGATAGGATGCAAGGGGTTATTTCAATCCTTTTGTATCTGTTGAGGCCTGTTTTGTGACCAATTATATGGTCTATTTTGGAGAAGGTATCATGAGATGCTGTGAAGAAGGTATATTCTTTTGTTTTAGGATGAAATGTTTTATAGATATCTATTAAATAGATTTGGTACATAACTTCTGTTAGTTTCACTGTCTCTGTTTAGTTTCTGCTTCCATGATCTGTCCATTTCTGAGAGTGGGGTGTTTAATTCTCTCTTTATTATTGTGTGAGGTGCAATGTGTGCTTTGAGCTTTAGTAAGATTTCTTTTTATGAGTATGGGTGCCCTTGCATTTGGAGCATAGATGTTCAGAATTGAGATTTCATCATGGTAGATTTTTCTTTTGATGAGTATGAAGTGTCCTTCCTTATCTTTTTTGATTACTTTTGTTTGAAAGTTGATTTTATTTGGTATTAGAATGGTTACTCCAGTTTGTTTCTTGGGATCATTTGCTTAGAAAATTGTTTTCCATCCTTTTACTCTGAGGTAGTTTCTGTTTTTGACATTGAGGTGTGTTTCCTGTATGCAGCAAAATTTTGGGTCCAGTGTATATATCCACTCCATTAATCTATGTCTTTTTGTTTGAGAATCGAGTCCATTGATGTTAAGAGATTTTAAGGAAAAGTGATTATTGCTTCCTCTTATTTTTGTTATTAGGGGTGGAATTATGTTTGTGTGGCTATCTTCTTCTTGGTTTGTTGAAAGATTACTTTCTTGCTTTTTTTAGGTTGTAATTTCCCTCCTTGTGTTGGAGTTTTCCATTTTTATCCTTTGTAGGGCTGGATTAGTGGAAGATATTGTGTAAATTTGGTTTTGTCATGAAATATCTTGGTTTTTCCATATAGCAATTGAGAGTTTTGCTGGGAATAGTAGTCTGTGCTGGCATTTGTGTTCTCTTAGGGTCTGTATGATATCAGTCT
The DNA here is from genome assembly GCA_021653895.1 of Mastomys natalensis. Classification (NCBI taxonomy): domain Eukaryota; kingdom Metazoa; phylum Chordata; class Mammalia; order Rodentia; family Muridae; genus Mastomys; species Mastomys natalensis. The sequence goes on along the minus strand of JAJTUV010002667.1, from coordinate 19,987 downwards.
AGGATCTTCTGGTTTTTATAGTCTCTGGTTAGAAGTCTGGTCTAATTTTTATAGGTCTGCCTTTATATTTATTTGACCTTTTTCCCCGACTTGTTTTAATATTCTTTCTTTGTTTTGTGCATTTGATGTTTTGATTATTATATGATGGGTGGAATTTCTTTTCTAGTCTAGTCTATTTGCAGTTCTGTAGGCTTTTTGTATGTTCATGGGCATCTCTTTCTTTAGGTTAGGGAAGTTTTCTTCTATAATTTTGTTGAAGGTATTTACTAGCCCTTTAATTTGGTATTCTTCACTCTCATCTATACTTACTATCCTTAGGTTTGGTCTTCTTATTGTGTCTTGGACTTCCTGGATGTTTTGGGTTAGGAGATTTTTGCATTTTGCATTTTCTTTGGCAATTGTGTCAATGTTTTCCTTGGTATCTTCTGCACATGAGATTCTCTTTTATCTCTTGTATTCTGTTAGTGATGCTTGCATCTATGACTCTTGATCTCATTCCTAGGTTTTCTATCTCTTGGGTAGTCTCCCTTTGTGATTTCTTTATTTTTTCTACTTCAATTTTTATGTCCTGGATGATTTTGTTATAATTCCTTCACCTGTTTAGTTGTGTTTTCTTATAATTCTTTAAGAGATTTTTGTGTTTCCTCTTTAAGGGCTTCTATCTGTTTACCTATGTTCTCCTGTATTTCTTTAAGGGAATTATTTATGTCCTTCTTAAATTCCTCCATCATCAATATGAGAAGTGATTTTAAATCTGAATCTTGCTTTTCTTATGCCATGGGGTATCCAGGACTTGTAATGGTGGGAGAACTGGGTTCTGATGATGCCACATAACCTTGGTTTCTGTTGCTTATATTCTTGTGCTTGCCTTTTGTCATCTGGTTATCTCTAGTGCTACCTTCACCCATTCTCTCTTACTGGAGCCTGTCTGTCCTGTTATCTTGGTTGTTTCAGAACTCCTCAGAGTCCAGCTGTCTGTGTGATTGTGTGATCCTGAGATCATGGGTGAAAGAGCTCCTGGACTCAGGCTGCCTCAGGGATCCTGAAATTCTATGATACTGGGTGTTTCAAAACCCGTGGGAGTTAAGCTTCCTCAACTACTCTGAATGCAGTTGGTCCTCCGATGCTCTGATTGCAGTGGTTCCTTAGCTGACCTGAGTACACTGGTTCTCTTCTGCTGTAAGTATAGTTGTTCCTCACAGATGGGTTAAGATAGTGTCTTCATGGGAGCAGACCAACTAGGAGTCTGCCCCAGCAAAAAGGACCAAGCAAGAGGCGGAATGGGAATGGTATTCATGCTTTATAAAAGTTTCTAATTCCTATGCCAACAATAATTATTATCATATAGCCAGACTCTGGGGATTCATGATTTTATTAGATGGGTTTACTGAGTACTCTCTGCTGTCATCTTGTTTATGCAAGATATGCATAACTAGATGTTTCAAGTTGTTCAGACATTTTATTTCCATTTATGTGACATTCATTATGAAGGAACATAGATATTAAATGATTAATAGTTAACAAATAACAAATAAAAATATCACATTGTAAAGACTTTGGTATTAAGCAATATTCATGAGCCTTTGGGCTTTTTATAGCTCAGACCTCACCTATATTCTATTTATTGTTTTTGTTTTGCTTGGTTTGGTGATGTTGTAAATGAAGTGAGGGGCTCTCACACATTAAGTGAGCAATCTATCTTATCTACATCCCTAGTACTCAGAAACCACAGAAAACACATTTAATGTATTGTTCCCCACTCCCACCCACAACCCCTGTAGCCTGAATGGCCTTTAATCACTGAAGTCCTGGCTCAGATTCCTGTGTGCTGGGATTACAGGCATGGGACACAATGCCTTTACCTATATTTTGGCCTGCACTTGTTCTCTGACCCCAACCAAGATAGACACCTGCTCTCTCAATCATACATATGTTTTCCATAGTAATACAGCTTTGAGAAACCTGTCTTATCATCACAAGAGTATATATCATTTAAAAAAGCTACAATTGATTCACTAGTGATTCACTATGCCTGCCTGAATAATTTTGAATAATTTAACTTCCTAACTACTGAGAATTCTCAAAATTAAGGCAGAATATTGGATGTCTGGATGGGTGTGATTGTCATGACTACAAGGACACAGATGACTGCTTTGGCTGTCACTTGTTAAATATCTGGTACACAAATGGAGACATTATATCACTTCTGATATACTTAATAACAGCTCTACCATTAATAGTCAAATTTTATAAATAAGGACAAAGGATCTCAGAGTCTGTGTGTCTGAAAAAAGATGGAATTTGAATTCAAGTCACCATGACTCTGAATAATGTTCTTTTACAATATAGAGTTGTGGGGAAAAACGGCGCAGCAGTGCAGCGGAGTCCTGGGCCCACGTGGCAGCGGCCCACAGCAGGCCCCGGGCCCAGGTGGCAGCAGCCCGGGACCCGCGTGGTGGAAACGGGTCGCAGCGGTGGAGTCCCGGGCCCACGCGGCAGCAGGCCCGGGGCTTGTGCAGGCAGGCCTCCAGGCCCAGGCAGCAGGCCCCAGGCCTAAGAGGCAGTGGCCCGGGGCCTGTGAGGCGGAGGCTGCCTGGAGGCTTCCAGGCAGCGGGTCTCACATACCGGAGGAAGGTCCCGGGTTCCATGGGCTGGAGGCTTTGGCTGTGGCGGGCCCGGGAGGCCCCAATGATACGAGGAAGTCCTTGGTTCCAAAAGGGTTTATTGTCATGGCGGATGGTAGATGGATCTGGAAGTACCCCCCCAAACTCAGGGCAGACCTGGGTTAAGTAGGGAGGGAGGAAGGGGGAGGTTCTGGGGAGGAATGGTTAATTGGCTCCACCCTCTGACCTTCATTAGTATGTAAATCTCTAGGGCCTGAGGCCTGTAGCTACACCCTGTGCACTTTGGGAGGGGCTGTAATGACCTTCGTGACTGAACAATGTAGGTCTATGGAGATTAGACTGCTTTTCAGGACCCTGAGTTCTGGGGACGTAGCCGAACTCCTGCCGTTTCTCCCTTGGAGTCTCGGGGTTCTAGGCCCATGCCCAGCCAAGAACCAGGATACCCTTATGCAGTCCCACATAGAGTGGGAGAAATAAAGGTTAATTTTCCAAGATCAGGTAAAAGATGTTTTCTCTAGTGAGTGACCTAGGGCACGGCAGACTCATATTCTGAATCCTGAGGCATAAATGTCATGTAGAAACCCCTCATTAACCCTAAATGAAGAGATGTAGGTCATAACTTGCAGGAATTCTGTAAACCTCTTCCAAACAGGTGTGGTTTGAATGAGCCAGCAGGGCACAGTTTGCCAAAAGAGCTGGTCAGATTATCCATTTTTAGTGTGTGAGCTCGCTGTTGAGAAAAGTTCTTTTGCCATGGAAATCTTAAAACAAATATCTTTTAAAATATTTATGTTATTTTTATGTGCATGAGTGCTTTGATTGTGTATGTGCACTAGTGAAGTCAGAAGAGAGTATCAGATCCCTTGGAGTTCCAGATAGTTGTGGTTATCATGTTGGTGCTACGAACTAACCCAGTCATCTGCAAGAGCAACGAGTTGTTCTTCGCTGTTGATCTATCTCTCCAGCCCCAATAAACTCTTTCTTCATATGGAAGTCCTGGTAATTCTCTTTGTACTACACAAATGCTACTGTGTTTAAATGATCACAAAAGTATTTTTCAGTATTTCCTGTCAGCAATGAAATTTGACTAACCAAATAAAGAAAAGTATTTTGGTGGATTTAAGCCATCTGTGATCTAGTTTATTGACAGCAGTTTCTGCTGAGCTTTGGCATAATTTATCTGCAGTATTATTTAAGGATCACAAGTGAGATTGAAGCATGTGGTTAGTTGTTTATCTCATAGAATAATGTGTTGGTTGATGGGGAAATGTTTAGCTAAAGGTCTTGCTAGGATTTTGTCATTGTGAACTACAGATAAATGTAATGTAATAAGAAAGAACAATGCATTATGTGTATTGTCAAAATGCGTATATTGATTGGACTTATTTCAAAAGGGCACCGATCAGTTTAGGATTTGTCATGTTATACTTCATCACTCTGGGTCTTTGAAGCAGAACATCATGATACAAGGACACATAGAGTTACTTATCACCTGACATCCAGGCAAGATAGTGGGGGTGGAGAGAGAGAGAGAGAGAGAGAGGAGAGAGAGAGAGAGAGAGAGAGAAAACACTTCCATTTCCCACTTGAGTTCCCTTATGGCTCTCAGACCACTGTGTCTTTCCCCATTGGTTGCCGTTCCATTTTCTCTATCCCCATTGGTTGCTGTTCCATCATCTCTAGAGCGTCCTCATAGTTTCACCTAGAAGTTTTCTTGATTAATTTCTTAGGTATCTCTTGATCTAATTGAACTGATAACTAAGATTTACCCACACAGTCATCAGAACAGCTCTGGGGCTGCTCTATTCAGACTGACTCTCAGCCACCAGTCTTTCACTGCTGAGTTTGGTCCTGTCTTTATACTACTTATGGTCTGTTCTGTACTGCAGATATTAACTTATTTCTTCACTTGCTCAACAGATGTTTAAGAGACATACACTAAATATGGGACTGTCTATATGCTTTAATTGATAAAGCACTGAGTGAGACAAAGACCATGCTTTTGGAATTCATGTTTTAGTCAGGGGAGTGGATGGATCTCAGCAGCAGGCTGATGGCACAGCCATAGGATAAATGGAAGAGAATGTAATAAAAAAATTACTCACAGGGCAGGGTATAACTCACAAGGGAGAAAGATGAACCTGGGAGTTAGAAAGGTCTGGCTTTGGAAGTGGATGAATGGAGAATACTTTTGGAATAGATGGTGACAGGGCTGGGAGAGCAGAGCTAACATCTTTTATTGAGGGATACAGGTAGGGGTGGGGTGAGTCCAAAGTGAGAGTACTTCCTCTCTTTGCTCCTGGACCTATACATTCCAGCTGTGGCGAGATAAGATCACATCATGGTTTGAGATATATTCGGTAGGTTAGCACCCAGCCTCACGTTGTGTGGTTTCCCAGCTGTCTGCAGTAGCCGGTTTTTCAATGGTTATGCTACATTTATATGAAGCTGGTTCATTTGGGAAGTTAACACTGGTGAACAGCACAAATGTAACAAGCCTATTGTCTTCTTTTGCTTTAACAGATTACTTCTATAGGAAATCACTGGCAATAACAAAAATATCTTGTAAATCCATGGATGGAAAAGAGGCAGGAAAGGCAAACCGATACCCAGAATATGAACCTAACTATAAGGACACATTTTCTTTTATGGTAGGGAGCCATTTTAACTTATCTGCCTCTGATGACCAACTGGATCCCTAGAGAACTGTCATATCTGGGAGTTGATATTGACTTTTACTATTGGCTGGTTGGTCACTCAGTAGGTAGGCAGTAAGTTTTGGGAGACCCCTGTGTGACCTTCATGGCAGGACTTATCTGGGCCCATTAAGCAAACAGTGGGTAATCCTTTTGACTGCTGAGCATCTTCTCAGATCTAATCCTCCTGCAGATGTTTACATGCCTCATATCCACTCTAGAAGTATAGCTTCTCTCCTTTCAACCTTGTCACCAAGTCTCTGATTTTATTCTTGACTTTCCCCTTACAAGCCCACATGCTGTTAGCTCCCGACCATGATCAGCATAGATCTACAGTCTAATCATTTTCCCTTTCTCGGGAAGTGAGTGATTAGATGTATGTCTCAAAGTTCTGCCTTGAGATTCACATTAACTAATGCTTTCCTGGGAAACCTGAAAAAAACACACTACAGAACCATTTGTTGTCAGCTCCAGGTATTTTCCTTCTGTTTTACCTGGTAACAGGGAATCCGTAAGAAATCATAGATGGACTGAGGAAGACATGGCAAAACATGAGTGTGCATTGCAGGGTATTTGATCATACTGTGCACCCTGAGATTGTATTATTTCCTGAAAAAAAATTCTGTTTTTAGTTGTAACATACACCTTTAATCCAAGAGCTTTCTGCTTGAATATTGTAAACAGGATTCAATAAAGTCAACAATAGGTCAAGAGCAAGCAACCAGTTGACAGGAAGTGAACACAGGATGATTAAGAACAACAAAGACAGAGAAAGAGGGAGTCAGGAGGACAGATAGACATGCACAGGAAGTAAAAGAGAGGGACATTTAGTCTGAAGGAGATTTTTTGAGATGGATTTTTTTTTTTTTTTTTTTTTATGAGAGAAGGGATTCCTTCTGGGAGGTCATCTGAGGAGAAAGGGAAGCTGCATTCTTTCTCTGCCTCTCTGAGCTAGGCTCTCACCCTAGCATTTGACTTTCCAGTCTTCGTTGGAAAAATTGAATGATTGAGATTTTGTTAAAAAAACAAGTACTAAGGACCTTCAAGCCTCCCTTCTCTGCCTTCTGAACATGCTTGGCTCACCTGCGTTAGGCCATTTTTCATTTAGAGTGCACAGTCAATTTTATGATTTTTGATGTATCCAGTGGAATAAATAGCAAGTTAATATTATTCATTAAAATATCAGTGGAATGACCACTACTTAGTTTCAAGACACAACTGATGACAGACATTTAAGGACAAGTCATCTGATGGCCCACATTTAGTTTACCAGGGCTAAGGAACAAGTCAAGAGCTACATTTCAATTGGTAGACGGTATGATTGTTGGAGGCTCCTTTGTACCATGGACTGTATGATCTCATCTGTGCATTCCTTTCTAGAACAGAAGAGAACTGATACAGGCTTTGGAAGATAAACAGTCAGATGAACAAGTTATGGACCAGCAAAATCAAAGAGATGCAGAAGAGAACCATGTGACTGAGTTTGTTGTTAGTGGATTGTGAGGTGGCTATGAGGTCTTTGAACTCAGGAAGGTACTGATTTCTTCTTGGGAGAGGAGTGTTTCCTCCTCTTATTTCCCTTGTTTTTATCACTAAGGAAATAAATTTGTGTGTCTTCTGGTTTCTTGCATAGTGCTTTACCTTAGAATTTCATATACACTTTGAAATTAGAATTTTAATTGAAAATATAATTAGTTACATATTGTATCATTTCTCATAGTAGGGTTGTGACTTTTTTCTATCACTCCACCAATTTACCATCTCTGAGAAAAATGTCTTTTTTTATACCATGTACCTTCTCTGTACATTTAGTTTATTTGTTCTCTTGTCCTCTGCTCTTCTTTGAGTGTGTGGAGGCACTAAAGTGAGAATTGGCTTCTTTTTGGCTATTTGATTTTCATCTTTGATTTTTGAACCTATTTAGATTTTTTGCCAAATAACTTCATAAAAAACAATCATCTCCTTATTTCTTTGAGTAAAATATTAATGTAGAAATCTTCCATCTGTTAACGTTCTATTTTCCTTCATACATATGAAAGTATCTTGCCTAAGTTACATGATGTATTTCATAGATAATGAGCCTTGCATTTTTCTAATTGCATGGTGTCATTAAAATGTGTGAAATTCAGTTGCTAAAATACAGTTTAGTCAACATATACAAACTTGGTATCAACAGAAGGAAAATACGATTGTCTTATACAATGAAGTGCCATCCGTTGTGAGCCCTTGCTTCCATGTTTAGAAATGAGAAGTTTTGTTGTTCTTTGAGAAGAGCAGGGCATGCTACCAACCAAAAGTGCCATCTGGGCCTGGATCCCAGGGAGAGGGAAAGACAGAACAAATGGCAGATGAAAAGTTTGGATCAGGATGATGTGCCTTTGATTTCAAAGACTGTTCTGTGCCTGGATCTGTTTGTAGAAGGTGGAACATGATGGTAATGGGCCTTAGTGACACACAGAGGAACACTGGGTCACCAGAGGAGAAGACAAAGGTGATTAAATTTGAGAGGAAACTGACCACTACAGCAGAACTGGAATTCCCGTACAAGCCCTGAGAAAATACAAGTTTTTAACCATGGAGTGGGGACGAGTTTGAGCCCCTCAGGAGTTGAGGCATGTTATATTGTCCTCATAAGAGAGAAGGGATGAGTTCCTGTGCTGTTCACTATCATCTTATTCCTCACAGTCTAGAGAACTGCATGGCTGCAAACTACAAAGGTGGCTAGCTTCCCTAAGGCTGTCCAAACTTCATTTCAATCCTCAATATTACCATGATGAGCACACTCAACATTAGAAACATAATATTAGTCTTAGAGTAAGAGAAAGTTCTGTCAGGAACAGAAGTCAGGGGTTCTGTTTTCAAAACCAAACTGGAGTGATGGGTAAGCATGCATCATATTCTCCAGGCAGCATCTAAAAATATTGAGTAAGCTTGAATTACCAATTTTAAAATAGGTGCTGGGTAAGGAGGTCTCTGCAGAGTTAGTCCAGCTCTTTTAGCATCTGATGAAGCATGCAGCCTTGTAATAGACAGTTAGCTTTGTAATAGACAGAGGCTAGGGAAGAAAAGAAAAGAAAACTAACCTGTCCTAACATGCTTGTCAAGGGAAAACCAGATTCATCACTATCATCTATTAACTGCAGTGTCATTATTTTTGTTTCACTGAAGAGAAAAGCATTTTTTTTTTTGGTCACCACATCCATGCCCTGTGTACATGAGTATGTGTGAGGAAAAATGGCGGGCAGCGGCGGAGTCCCTGGCCACGCGGCAGCGGCTCGCAGCAGGCCCCGGGACCTGCGGCAGTGGCCCGGGGGCCCTCGTGGTAGAGGCTCCCTGGACGCCTCCAGGCAGCCTGTCTCACATACCGGAGGAAGGTCCCAGGTTCCAGTGGCTGGAGGCTTTGGCGGCGGCAGGCCCAGCAGGCCCCAGTGATACGAGGAAGTCCTTGGTTCCAAAAGGGTTTATTGTCATGGCGGATGGTAGATGGATCTGGAGGTACCCCCCCCCCCCAAACTCAGGGCAGACCTGAGTTAAGTAGGGAGGGAGAAAGTGGGAGGTTCTGGGGAGGAATGGTTAATTGGCTCCACCCTCTGACCTTCATTAGTATGTAAATCCCTAGGGCCTGAGGCCTGTACTTACACCCTCTACCTGTGCACTTTGGGAGGGGCTGTAATGGCCTTCGTGACTGAACAATGTAGGTCTATGGAGATTAGACTGCTTGTTAGGACCCTGAGTTCTGGGACGTAGCCGAACTCCTGCCGTTTCTCCCTTGGAGTCTCGGGGTTCTAGGCCCATGCCTAGCCAAGAACCAGGATACCCTTACGCAGTCCCACATCTCCTCCCCTTTACTTTTTTAAAAAGGGGGGTCACTGTGTCATCTGTGGTAAAAATTTTGCATGAGTAAGTTAAAAGAAAGCACTATTTAGGCCAGAGGGGTTAGCACAATTAAGTCACAGGGTAAGGGGAGTTGAGGGTGGGGATTGGGAAGGAAGGGGAGTTGAGGGTGGGGGTTGGGAAAGCAAAGGATCACTGAATCAATTGAATATAGGTGATACAATTTGAGGGTAATAACATCTGACTAATTTAGATAGACATTAAGTTTTCCTCACTAACATGTAACTTTAGCTATTTGACTTTGGCAAAAGAGTTCATCTGTAGCTGGAAGGTCTGGATCTGTCTTCTGTAGGATTTAGCTCTGGAGTCTTCAGTTAGGCAGTGTGGCTGGCTACAAGAAGACAGCTTGGCCTCCTAGGCAGGTTCCAGGAGGTGGCTTTGTGTCTGGATCTCAGCATGTCTCTGGAGTCTGCAGTCTGACGAGATGGCTGGGGAGAAAGGCAGCTTAGCATCTCAGGCAGGTTCCAGAAGATGGCATCTCCACTGGACTTGTGGGAGAACCTATAGCATAATCAAAACAGGAAAGCAGCACCCCGGCATGGGGATTTCTGCAAAGGCTGAGTATTAAGCATTAAGTCACTTGGGAACAACACATCATGGTCTGTCGTTAAGATCCTGGAAAGGCAAAGGTGTTAGAGGAAATTTGTCTTAGAAGGCACAGAAAAAGCGAAAAAATTTTGGGTTGAAAAGCACAAACACTGTTGTTTTAGGTCTTCCTGTTGGGAAGAAAAGGCATTAATGGCGGGTTTAGAAGCAGTAGGGGAGAGGCCTGCTCTGCCATGTGGCGGCTGGGTGCTCTAGCAGAGAGGCCAGGGTATTCCCCATTTGTTTTTCTTAGAAGTAAAAGGCCAACCTTGAAGAAAAGCTCAGAGGAAGAAACATAGAGGCTTGATAGGAGAGTCAGAAAGAGTGAGGTTTTGTGTGAGAGACTGAGTTATGGGAGAGAGACACGTGGAAGCTGGCGTGTAGCTGGCAGCTCTTGGGAGAAGCTGGGAGTTGGTTTCTCCTGTTTCTCCAGGCTCAGCCTGGAGTTTTAGCTGCGAGAAAGAAACTGAAAGGAACACAGGGGCAAAGGGACTTCAGGCAAGCCAGCTGGGCTGTAGCTGGCCACAGATGACCTAGGAGGTGAAGGGGGAAGGGTAGCAACCAGGGTACCGGCCCTGTTGCTTCAGGCAGCCAGAACTGGCCGCAAATGACGGAGGAGTGGGGGAAGTCTATGCTAGGCTAGCAGGCAGCCTGTGAAAGACTGACCCCTGAGGGAAAATCACTGGGGACTAGAGTTTAGAGTCAGTGTTCATGAGAAGCTAGCAGGCAGAGCATGAAAGGCTGACCCCTGGGGGAGGGGCAGAGAGCAGAGATAAGAGTGTTGCCGCCATCTTGTTGAGTTGGAGAACATGTGGGAAGAGAGAAACCTATGCTAGCAGACAGTGTGTTAAAGACTGAAGTCAGAGCTTTTGAAGAGGAACAGGACAGTCTCAGCCTCAAAGAGTCTCTCACTCAAGGAAAAGAGTCTTAGAATGAGGATCACAGCAGGCACTGTGGCCTTAAAGACAGCAGTTAGCTGTGAAGGAGCCTTCTCTGTGGAGCTGGGGGATGGGCAGAATGGAGGCTAGGGAGTCGCCACCATCTTGCCCATGAGCTGGAGAACACGTGGAGGGGAGAGAGGGAGAGAGAGAGGAGGGGGGACAGTGAGAGACCTGCGTAGTCTTGTGAACTAGGCTGGAGTTACTCACGGTTTCGTGGAGAGGTTCTTGACAGGCACCAGCGGGGGGTACTCTTGGAGCTGGCTTTGCCCACATCCTCTACCACCTGTAGGGAATGATGTAGGCCCACGCATGGGCAGTCATGGGCATGAGTCTCTGTCGCGTTGTGGGTCCATGTGTCTGCCATGACGCAGTAGGCTGGGATGGTAGTTTAGCATGGCAGGAGCTCACGGGATCTTGGCTGAGTTTATTTCATGTAACACCAGGGAAAAGGAGGGCCGCAGAAGGTCTGGCTGTGTTTGTCTCACACTGCACCAAGTAGACACGGCCAGGCTCGTACTTGGACGGGGAACAAACTCAGTCTGGTTCCATGGGGGTGCAGAGCTCTTGGATTTGGGGGTCCCTTTGCCCGGATTCGGCTAGTAGGGACCGACTGTTCTCAAGCCCTGGGCTCTCAAACCACTGAGAGGCCTCGGAAGGACTGAGACTGGGGGCATGTGGGTGCACGCCGGCCTACCCACAGCCGAGAGAAAAGAGGAGGAATTGGGGATCCTTTTGCCCGCAGGCGGCTAGGGATCGACTGGTCTCAAGCCTTGGGCTCTGAGGCCGCGGAAGGACTGAGACTTGGGGGCATGTGGGCGCACGCCGGCCTACCCACAGCCGAGATAAAAGAGGGGGAATTGGGGATTCCTTTGCTCAGATTCAGCTAGGGACCGACTGGTCTCAGGCCCTGGGCTCTCAGGCTGGCTGCTGAGAGGCCGCGGAAGGACTGAGACTTGGGGGCATGTGGGCGCACGCTGGCCTACCCACAGCCGAGAGAAAAGAGGGGGAAGGAAGAAAGAGGCCCTGGCAGCACCCCGAGGAAGAGATTTGGTTATAGTACTTGCTTAGCAGACTTGGCGGCCTGGTTAGCTTGCTTGAAGATGTGGGTCCTGGTGGTTGTCTGAGAGACGGCTTTTCGGCTAGCTTGTCTGTAGTTGCGTGGCTGTTTGGAGCTCCACGTTGGTCGCGCCATTATGTGGGAAAAAAATGGCGGGCAGCGGTGGAGTCCTGGGCCCACGCGGCAGCAGGCCCCAGGCCTACGAGGCAGCGGCCCGGGACCTGCGAGGTGGAGGCTGCCTGGAGGCTTCCAGGCAGCCTGTGTCACATACTGGAGAAAGGTCCCAGGTTCCAGTGGCTGGAGGCTTTGGTGGCGGCGGGCCCGGCAGGCCCCAATGATACGAGGAAGTCCTTGGTTCCAAAAGGGTTTATTGTCATGGCGGATGGTAGATGGATCTGGAAGTACCCCCCAAACTCAGGGCAGACCTGAGTTAAGTAGGGAGGGAGAAAGTGGGAGGTTCTGGGGAGGAATGGTTAATTGGCTCCACCCTCTGACCTTCATTAGTATGTAAATCCCTAGGGCCTGAGGCCTGTACTTACACCCTCTACCTGTGCACTTTGGGAGGGGCTGTAATGGCCTTCGTGACTGAACAATGTAGGTCTATGGAGATTAGACTGCTTGTTAGGACCCTGAGTTCTGGGGACGTAGCCGAACTCCTGCCGTTTCTCCCTTGGAGTCTCGGGGTCCTAGGCCCATGCCCAGCCAAGAACCAGGATACCCTTACGCAGTCCCACAAGTATGGGGCTCTGTAACAAAATAAAGCAGTTTTAATTTTAGGTGCTTACAAGTCTGTTCATAAGGTTTAGAGATGAAGAAAATTAAATAACAATATAAGCTGTTAGAACTTTAGACAAGAATGAACACGACCATATGCTGAGTATCTTTTACATTCTTTTGCTTCTATGTGTGTGTGACTCGGAAGATTGGGTCTTGTTATGAAGCCCAAGCTAGCCTTGAACATTTAGACCTTGGACCTCTGCTTCCAGAGTACTGACATCTCAGAGTGTACTATTTCCAGCTCAGAGTCTTTTAAGAAAAGTCTTTTTGGAAAACTTCAAGTATCTTTAAGCATTTTAGAAGGAAGATGATAGAAATTCTTCCTTTTAAAAGTTACTATTATTATTTTGTTTTAAGTGTATGGGGTATGCATTTGCATGTTGGCATATGTATGTATGTGTGGCTGTTTGGATGTATGGTTATGATTCCATGCTTGTCCCTTCTGTAACTCCCCATCAATTTCTGCTCATTGGTAAGGGGCTCTCTGACACAGAGCTCCCAGCTTGTCTTGATAGAGATCCACAGAAAAGATCTTTGGAGTAAGGCAAAATAATATAAATTATTATATTTTATTATAAAATTGTAGCTGGACAGTTGTGGCGCACGCCTTTAATCCCAGCACTTGGGAGGCATACGCAGGCGGATTTCTGAGTTCGAAGCCAGCCTGGTCTACAGAGTGAGTTCCAGGACAGCCAGGGCTACACAGAGAAACCCTGTCTCTAACCCCCCCTGAAATTATTATAAAATTATTATATAAATTATATTATAATTATAATAGTATAATATATTGTTAAATTAATATAAATATTCAATATTCATATTACTATATTCTCCTTTGAATCTTGTATCTGAGTTATTACAAAATGTTAGCCCAACCTATTTTTATCCTGTATAAACTCATAAAGAGTGTAGGTGATTTTTTTTTCTTATCTGTGTGCATGAAGACCCCTCTGCTTACTGTGTTTTGCCTGAGGTAAATAAAAGGCTTGTGTCCAGTCTTTCCCATGGCTAGGGGCCGTGGCTTTCTTCATTATGTGATTGGCTTGTGCTTTCAGCTTGCTGATAAACTCAAGGAATTTCCGTCTTTGCAGACTTCCTGTGTGTTTCTCATTGTTAGGTGTGTAGTGTTCTCTGTGTCCTTCTCTTGTGAGGAGAACAGAAACTACTTTATTTTATTACTAATGAGAAGACTGGATTTTCTAGGTCCATTTCCCATGGCCATCCGTTTGGGCCCATGGCTGTAAATCAACATCTGACATCAATTTATTTCTATATGTTTCACTCAAGTTTATTGTAATTAAGTCAGTTGTAATTCTTTCCCTCTGTTCCAGAATTTCTTGTGGTCCCAGCCTCCTCTGTTTCCCTAGATGTTGTCATGGATGTCAAGACATTGTGGCATTGGCATCGTGTTTTATTGTTGGCTTTGAATCAGGACTTAATGAGAGTTAATAGTAAGAACTTCTATTTTTTTTGCCACTGTTTTGGTTATTATTTTATAATAAATATATTTATTTCTTTAATTATATTTTTTTGTTTTTAATTAGTTTGGCCAAGCATGGTTTTATTCTAAAGTCAGAATAAGAAACTCCTCAAGTTTTTGTGTATCCAAAATATCTTTATTTCTTGAGTATATTACAAATACTTGTGGGATTTTAAAATCATGGTCATGACTACTTCATTGTATTTTAGAATCTATAATTGCCCATGAGAGTACCAATGAGACTGGATTGTTATTTGTTTTCAAGTATAGGTACTGAACTTCATCTTGGTGTTTCAAGGAACTGTTTTCATCATACTGGACATTTGTTGAGCCCATTGCTTTTGTTTTCTTTTTAAAGAAATGCTTTATATTTTTATTGGATATTTTATTTATTTACAATACAGATATCATCCCCTTTCACCATTTCTCCCCCCTAGAGCCCCCTATTCAATACCCCTTCTCCTTTTTGCTTGTATACCATTCTAATTACATGCATGTATTAAGGTCAGTTCTAGGTTGAGGGTCTAGCAATACAATAGATGCAAATAGTTAAGGAAAAAGCAATACAATAAACACAAGTAGTCAAAGAAAAAGCAAGGCATTCAACAAAATTCTGTGAACACTCCTGTGATCACTGTTTCTAAGGGGTTATCAGGATGACCAAAATATCTGAGCCAACTTCCCTGTCCTAGCCCAAGGTCATTTTAAAGTCTGAAGCCTACTTCCTTGTTCTAGCCTAAAATTTAGATTCCTGTCTGAAATTACTTCTGTGTTCTAGCCTAAGATTTAGATTTCTGCCTGAAATTACTTCTTTGTTCTAGCCTAATGTAAGATTCCTGCCTGAAGCCTACTTCCTTGGCTGATGTCATATTCCTGCCAAGCAGCTCATTTCCTTGTCCTTGGCCCATGTCAGATTCTTGCCAAGCAGCCCCAAAGGCTCTCTGCCTGTCCCCCTTTTTTATTTCATTAACAAGTCTGAGCCTGGAGATCATGAGGTAGATCTACTATTCCCAGCTTCCTAAGGAAGCACCACACCAATTTCCATAGTGGCTGTATAAGTTTTCACTCCAACCAGCAATGAATTAGTGTTTCCCTTATGCTACATCCTTTCCAGCATGATCTGTCATTTGTTTTTACTGATCTTGGCCATTCTTACCGTTAAAAGATGAAATCTCAAAGTAGTTTTAATTTTCATTTTCATGATGAGTAAGTGTGTTGAATTTTTAAAAATGTGTTTCTGAGCCATTAGTGTTTCATCTTTTGAAAATAACTAATAAATTGAACCCCATGAAACTTAAAAGCTTCTATATGAAAAGGATACTATCATTTGGATAGTTGTCTTAGGGTTTTACTGCTATGAAAAGACACCATGATTAGGGCTGGCTTACAATTTCAGAGGTTCAGTCCATTATCATCAAGACAAGCGCATGGCAGCATTCAGACAGGCATGGTGTAGTAGGAGCTGAGTTCTACATCTACATCTGAGGGCTGCTAGAAGAATACTGGCTCCCAGGCAGCTAGGCCAAGGGTTGTAAAGCCCATAAACACCTACTCTAACAAGGCCACACTTCCAAATATTGCCACTCCCTGGGCCTATCATATACAAACCATCACAACTGTCTACAATGGGAATTTTTTTCACCAATTGTTCACAAAGTTGGTAAAACATGGAGGAGGAAGAGGATAAGAAAAACTTGAGAGGGACAAGTTCTTCAGCTCACTAAGTGCTGGGATTGTAGACATTCATGTGCTCCACAGCTACCTTATCACTCTTGAGTGATGAACTCTATATTTCTTGGGGTCCTTTTTTCCATCTCTAGCAATATGAGCTCATTCAGACCTTTGTCACCACCTACTCAGACTGTTGGATTGGCTTTAAATAGATCCCCCTTGCTCAGGACTCACCCTTTCCAACCCACTATCTTGACTGTTGCCCAGAGAACATATGTTGTGCTACTCCTCTGCTGAAAAAACGTCATCCATTTCTACTTTTCTGCCACAAGAAAATCAGACTTCTTAAATCTCAGTGTCATTATTGATCTATTTAAGCTAGCTCCTAGCTTTCTAGTCTTGTTTTCTGTTTAAAAGATAGTCAGTCTTTTAAATTAAAAGTTTTCTCCAAAGAAAAAATAACACTAATACTCCAAGTTATTTCAAAAAACAGAAAATGAATGAACATTTCTAAGCTCTTTTTATGAAGCTACTATGATCCTGATACTCAAAACACAGAGACTCAACAAAAAAAAGTATAGACCAATTTGTCTCATGAGCATTAGGTACAGAAATTCTCAAGATTTGAAACCAAGTTGAAGAACACATCAAAAAGATTATCTATCATGGTCAAGACGCTTTCATTCTAGAGATGCAAAGATACATGAATATAAATCAATAAAGGTAGTTTATCACATAAACAGACTGAAGGATAGAAACAACATGATCATCTCATTAGATGCAGTAAAGGCCTGTCACAATAATCCAATGTCCCTTCATGATAAAACATTCCAGAAAGACTAGGGACAAAATGGACTTTCTCATCACAATAAAAGCAATTTATAACAATCCCACAGCCAATGCCATCCTACACAGAGAGAAACTCAAAGCATTTCTACTAAAATTAGGAACAAAGCAAGGATGTTCACTCTCTCAATACCTGTTCAATATAGTACTTAAAATCTTATTTAAAGCAAAAAGTCAACTGAAGATGATCAGGAAGATACAAATAGAAAAGGAAGAGGCCCAAGGAACTTTATTTCCAGGTGATTTCTATAGATAATAAAAAAAAAATTCAGTAAAGTATCAGGGTATAAAACTAATAAAAATCAGCAACTTTCCTATATACAAATGAAAGATTGAGAAAGAAATTAGGGAAACAATATTTTTCACAATAGTCTCAAAAAATCTTTGTATAACTCTAACCAAGCAAATGAAATACGTGTATGATAAAATCTTAAGATATTAAAGGAGGAAATTGAAGACATCAGAAGATGAATATCTATCTATCTATCTATCTATCTATCTATCTATTAGTCTATATATATCTCTATCTCTACATCTATATCTATATATCTTGCTCATGGATCAGCAGACATAATATAGTGAAAATGGCCATCCCACCACAACAAAGGGTAGATATGAGAAGAAAGGCAGATGAACAGAACTGGAGTTCATGATGTGAAACTCACAAAGACTCAATAAAAAAGTTAAAAAATCTTGAATAGTGAAGTAATTTTTGAAAGTATCACTGTACTAGATTTTGCATTGTATTACAGAGCCATACTAATACAATCAACATGATATTGGCAGAAAACATACATTGATTAATAGAATAGAGTTGAATATCTGTACATAACACTACCACCTAGAGATACTTGGTTTTGGACAAAAAAGCCAAAAATACAAACTGGACAAGAATAACATCTTCACAAAATGGTTCTGGTCAAACTGGATAGATGCATGTAGAAAACTAAAAATGAATCCCTATCACCCTGTACAAAACTCAACTCTAAATGAACCTAAGATCTCAACACAAAACTAGATACTCTGAAATATAATAGAAGAGAAATTAGGGAATAGGCTTAAACTCATTGGCACAGGAAATGACTTTGTGAACAGGACCCCTACAACACAAGCATTAAGATCAACATGAAGGTAATAAATCTTTAGTGCAGAAAAAAAATTAGTTTGAGCAAATAGGCAACCTACAGGATGTGAAAAATACTTACCAATTTAATATCTGGCAGAATGTTAATATCTAAAATATACAAAAACCTAAAAACTGAACACCAAAAAATCCCAAGTAATTCAATCAAAAAGTGGCATATAAAACCAAACAGTTCTCAACCAATGAAATGAATGGCCAAGAGATACTTGGAAGAAAATGTTCAACGTTCTTCCCCTCAGAGAAATGCAAATTATAACTACTTTGAGATTTCATTGTATCCTAGTTAGAATGGCCAAGATCACTAAAACAAGTGACAGTTCAAACTGGTATGGGTGTGGGAAAAGGAAGTATTACCTCATTGCTGGTAGGAATACAAACTGGCACAGCCACTATGAAATCAGAAGGGAGGTTCCTAAGGAAGCGGAAAATATATCTACCATATGATCTAGCTATAAAACTATGGGCATGAACCCCAAAGACTATAGACTATTGCAGAGATGCTCTGTTATCCGTTTTCACTGTTGCTCTGTAGCCAGAAATTAGAAAGAACCTAGGTGTTCATCAGTGGATAGATGGATGTTGAAAATGTGGTACATTTAAACAATACAATATTTTCAGCTATTAAGAAGAATGAAATTTATGAAAATTTTAAGTGGATGGAGCAAGAAGCAATCATCCTGAGCCAGGCAACTCAGACACTTCAAGATAAACATGGCGTGTTTCACCTCATTTGTCTATGTTAGCGTTGGATCTGTAAATATATGTGTTTCATTTAGAATATCCACAGAGATTAGATAAGTAGCAAAGGAGCAGGAAGAGGAGGGCCTCCCTTATAAAAGGGGAAAGAGAATATAGTGTTATAAAGGGATAAAGAAAAAACTAGAATAGGAGAATTAAATGGGAAGGGCTATGGGAGAGCAGGATAATCAGAAAGAAACTTACACATATACTGTATAAGCACACACACACACACACACACCACACACACACACACCACACACACGCACATGAGGAGAAGTGAACAAAAAGTTCCACTCCTAACGTCTGTGTGTAAATTTAAATAGAGGTACCATATAATATGACAGTGCTCCAACTGGACATCATATACTACCAACTGAAATGCCTAGTGCCAGAAATGGTTGCATCTTTTAAGTTGTTGGCCAGAGGGTTGAGTTGTCAGCCATAGGCTCCTCCAAATACTACAGGCTTTTTTCAGTGCTATTGAATATCTTCCACAATGTGACAGAAAGACTCTATTGCTGAAGATACCACATACTTACATCATTGAACATAGGGAAATTGAGCTGATGTCCAACTACAAGCTTCACTACTAATGACTAATAGTCATAGTGCTGGAAGACACTACACTCATCACTGGAGAAGAAGAGTAATGATTTTTATCACCCAGGTACAAACTCTGACTTACAGTAGAGACCTACCTGTAAGATATATTGGTGCAATGGTGGCACAATATTATGGGAATAACCAACTACTTTATAAATTGAACTGAAGGCCCATTCCATGTGTTAAAACCCATACCTGACACTTGTAATGAGACCAAGAACTTGAGGTTAGTTAGGTCATAGTTAGTAGATGGAAAAATACTATTATATACTAAACGAACATATCATTAAAATTGCTCCTAATGAAATACTTCTATACACACTATACATCACTCAACCTTCACTAGAGAAGCTTCTTTTTTGGTTATAGATGGTAACAGCAAAGACCTGCACCTAGACAATGTGAAGAGAATGGGATACTTTGGAGCACTCGGTACTAAATGAGGGTTTTTTTTTTTTGTTTGTTTTTATCAAATCCATTCTTTCAAGATTCAGGAATCTATGTGGAAGAGAGGCAGAGATATTATGAGTGTTAGGTGGCAGTAAGTAGTACTATCTAGGGAGTAGGTAGTACAGAGGTAATATTTTTTGATCTGGTGTCTTTTCTTTCTTTCTTTCTTTCTTTTCTTTCTTTCTTTTCTTTCTTTCTTTCTTTCTTTCTTTCTTTCTTTCTTTCTTTCTTTTTTTAAAGGTTTATTTTATGTATGTGAGTACACTGTTGCTGTCTTCAGACACCAGAAGAATAGAATCAAGTCTTGTTACAGATGGTTATGAACCACCATGTGGTTGCTGGAATTGAACTCAGGACCTTCGGAAGAGCAGTCAGTGCTCTTAACCACTGAGCATCTCTC
Organism: Mastomys natalensis; assembly: GCA_021653895.1. NCBI lineage: Eukaryota > Metazoa > Chordata > Mammalia > Rodentia > Muridae > Mastomys > Mastomys natalensis. Next base: position 78 of record JAJTUV010002667.1, on the reverse strand, counting down.
CAGTCCGATTAAAAAAAAATTTTAATGTGTATGTGTATAGTTATGCATATGTGCACACGTGTGTGGGATGTTTGCCCA
>JAJTUV010002666.1:0-141495 GCA_021653895.1 Mastomys natalensis | reverse complement strand
TGTTGGTTTATTTTCATGCCTCTAAACTTGGTTTCATTGATTCCCTATATTGAACCATTCCTGCATCCCTGGGGTATAGTCTGGTTTCATTCTGATAGGTTTTTATTTATATGTTACCTCACCTTTTCTTCATACAGCTTTTAATATGCTTTCTTTGTTTTGTGCATTAAGTGTTTTGATTAGTATGTGTCACAAAGATGTTCTTTTCTAGTTCAATATGTTTGGTGTTTTGTAGGCTTCCTGTACATTTATGACCATCACTTTCTTTCGGTTGGGAAAATTTTTTTCTATGATTTTGTTGAATATGTTTTCTGGATCTTTGAGCTGGAAATCTTCACTCTCCTCTATTCCTATTTTACCTAGGTTTGGTCTTTTCATTGTGTCCCAAATTTCCTGGAGGTTTTTGATTAATAGCCTTTTATGTTTTCTATTTTCCTTGCCCATTGTGCCAAAATCTTCTATGGTATCTTCAAACCTTAAGATTTTCTCTTCTATCTCCTGTTTCCTGTTGATGATGTTTGATTCTGTAGTTCCTGACCTTTTTCCTCGGTTTTCTATTTCCAGGCTTGCATCCATTTGTATTTCTTTATTGATTCTAACTTCCTGCTTTCAATTCCTCTACCTGCTTGATTATGTTCTGCTGACCTCTGGTATAGGGAGGAACATATATTTCTCCACATTTGAAAATGTTTATTTTATGATTTATTCAATTTATAGTCTATACATTTTACATGGTATCCTTTTCATTTTTCTTTTCCTACAATTCACAGATTTGTTCTTTACTGGTGTCCTAGATTTAACTCATATTCTACTCAGTATCCCTTTAATCACCTTTTGTTGTCTTATTGTACTAGCTAGAACTTCAAGTATTATATTGAATAGATATGGAGAGAGTGGGGAGTCTTGTCCCTGATTTTAGTAGGATTGCCTTAAGTATCTCTCCATTTAATTTAATATCTACAGTTGATTTGCCTAGCTTTCATGTCCTCTGCCTTGTCTTCTAGTCTCTCACTCTATTTCACACATTACCCATTATATTGGTAATATATATCCTTTCAACTGAGGATTTTATTTGGCTTACTAGGTTGCTCAATTCCAGTGATATTATTATTTGAATTTTTTTATAGTTGGGCCTGGCTTTGTGGGAGGTATTTATTTATTTCATTAATCTTTTTGACAGCCATTTAGCTGTGCCTTCTGTGGTATCAAACAGACATATCAGTCCTCAGCCCCATATGAGAACTGGGTCCAGGCCATTCCATTTAAGGGTAAGAGGGTCCTTCCACATAGCTATGCCATAGTTTTTATTGGTCTCAGCGATGCTAGAGACAGTCAGCAGCAGATTTGCCAAGAGCTTTCAGTTTTAGAGAGTTAAAAGTAAACAAGGCATAAGATGAATAGCAATTGACCTCCAGGGAAGAGAAATCTCCCTGAGAATTCCCTTCTTTTTCCTTTCCAGGTAAAAATGAAACAATGGTGATGTCTGCTGATAGAAGTTCTAATCCTGATGCTGGCCTCAGGACTTATACTACTCAGACCTTTGATGGGCCATTGACAAGGACACCAAACAGCTAGAGATGGACATCATTAATCTGAAGAAATCCCTCGTCTCTCTGTCTGATATGATCTCCAAAAATTGCAAAGGACTTTATTTGACTTGATTTACTCTTTTACAATAGAAAAGACTGTGAACAGCTCTTGACTGTGTACAGCCCTTAAAGAAGAATGTTGTCATTATATAGACAAGACAGGGATGGTTAAAGAGAACATGAAAAAAGTCAGAGAATGCCCGGAGAAAAGACAGAGAGAAAAAGAGAAAGATGAGAGCTGGTTCAAGGATTGGTTTTTCAACCTCTCCATGGTTGTCAACCCCACTTCCTCCCATCTTGAGACCATTAATTGGGTTATTTTTGCTGATTTCTTTTTGTCCCAGGCCTTAAATAGACTGACTAACTTTGTGATACAACAGATAGATAATTTGGTAGAAAAATCCATTCAGATACATTAGCATAAGTTAGCTATGGAGGATCACCAGACTCAAGATGAGATTGTTACTCTATCCAGGGTGTGCCCAAAACCCATCTCCACCCAACCTAAAAGAGGGGACTCCTGCCCATAGACCAACCAGAGAGGGGCCACCCAGAACCCCCTCTGACTGGCATCTGAATTCTTGCTTAGAATGCAAGACTAAGCACTGCAAGGGAATATAAATAAAAGTTAAAAATATCTCTCTGTGTTCCCTGAGGGATAGGGGAACCCCTGACTGCATAGGGGTTGATGGCAAAAGTATCCCCTCTCCAGGAAAAAGACATCGGATGGGTATGGCCCTCATGCCTCACTGGACAACGACAGGAGGACCAGAGCCATTACATGGTCCCCTTCAATTACTGAGGTCAGGCCTCTATTCCCATCTTCGCAAGATGAGAATCGCCAAGGCCCTTCTATACTTAGAGAAGGGAGATGTTAGGGGCAGCCCTGCTTATACAGCCATAGGCCTAAAAACAGCAATAGGCCTGATGTACATGCATGCTAACACAAAGTCTTAGGTCTCTGTGGAAAAACACTGAAACAGAAGGCTATAAGCTATGGTAAACAGGCAGCTTTTGTGGAAATTTACCAGCCTGAGTAGTCATAGATCCTGTAAATAGGTAGCCTCGGTGGACAGTACCAACTTAGATAAGGACAAGTGAATCACAGGCAGAGTCGTAGTGACCTGTCCCCTCAACCTTCACTCAGCTGATACCCTGTTCTGAAAGGTATCTGTACTCTCCCTGATTACCTATGCTCCAGCGTCATTCTCTTCCCCATATTCTGCCTTTTTGTGTTTATAACCCCTGTGTGAATAAGTAAATTACTATGTGATAAAATAAATAAATAAATAAATAAATAAAAGAAAAGAAAAAAATTTTTTTCTTTCTATTTATGGAATTTTTATCTTCACATCTTGAATTTTCTTATTTCAATATTCAGTTTTATGCTTGTATACATATTCAAATTTTCTTTGAGTTGTTAATTATGGTTGGAATAATTCTTTTAATTATGTCAAAACTTCTAAATATTTCTTTGTAAAATAAATAACAATTATTAAACATTTTAATAAAATAAAACATGATCCATCCTTTTCAATATCTCTCGTTCTCATATATATGTGTGTGTGTGTGTGTGTGTATAGATATACATACATATACACAAATATATATGTATATATATATATACATATACTGTATTCTCATATCTGTATTCATATATATATATATATATATATATATATATATATATATAAGAGAGAGAGAGAGAGAGAGAGATGTATGTGTCCAATACTTGTGTGTTCTTTTAAGTCAAATCTCAATTTTCTCATTGTTTTCTATCCAATTTCAGACATAATTTAATAGTAGCATCTATTCCTTCTGTCTTTTTTGATTAGTTATTTTTATAACAGGGAAAATAAATTTTTATTAGAATATAGTAATTATGCAAAGTGATTTATTTGTTACGACATTTCTGCATGTGAATTCATTTTAGTTTGTAACAGCAATCCATTCTGTCACTTGGTTTTCTTTGCATTATTGTATTTGACATGATTGTTTGTATGTAGTTCTATAAATTTTGATGCCAATACCATGTATCTATGTGTGTTTGTGTCTGCCTGTCTGTCTGGATGTCTGTGTATGTATATATATGTTAGATATAGATACATAGACTAGACACAACAGGACTGATATACATATATAGAAAGAGAGAGAGAGATGGTAAAGCAACCTAAATGAACATTGTCTCTCTTAAAAATATATAACATGTAGTCTGATTCAATACCTTGATATAGGTAGATAGATATGACTGATAGCTATATTATTTATATAAATATATAGATGTCAATATAGGTACAAATTCTGAGACAAAGAGAGAGTCATAGCTGTATACATAGATATAGATTAAATTTACATGTAGATTATATATATATATATGATCTATAGTTATATGGAAATATAGATAGGCATAGATAGAAGATATAGATGATATAGATATGGATGTCAAGGAAATTCAAAGTAGGTTGTATCTCTTAGAAATATATAACATATATACTGATTCAATAAATTGACTTTTGTTAATTGTTTCAGAATGAGTGTAGAGGTGAAGATACATCTGTTGTATGTTGACTTAAATATTTTCGAGTATATATACTCAGGAGGAATGCCATTTAGTTGCAGCCTATCATAATTCTGTTTTTAATTTTGAAGAACCTTTATACTTGTTTTTAGTAATTGTTCTATTTGTTGAAATTAAAATAAAGCTAAATTTTTTCCTCTTTTCTTTATTTCACTCAAATAACGCCATGAACTCTCTTGTTCTCTCTAAAATTTGTGCCCTCTTTTCTTTAGTTCTTAAATGTGTATTATACATTGCTAAATATGTAAATATATCTTGAGACGTCTATATACTCCTATGTATATAATTTCAGGGCTGATCAGTTTGTTTTGAATAACCAATTGGTGATATGTTCCCTAGGGAAGAGTATTTAACCTACTCTCAGTATTGCTTACCTACCTATTGTTCTTTATATAGCATTGAGGTTTCATGGGAATTTCCCCTTCCATGTTAGCATGTCTCTTATACTTGTTTGGCCCATGTTTATAAGACTTAATGGGCACAGATTCTCTGATATTTATAAGAGACACAATTTCACTTTCTGTAGCTTTGGATCTTACAATTTTTCTATCCTGTCTTCTATGATTGTCCTAAACCTTAACTACAGGAGTTGTGTTGTTAATATATCAGTTGGGACTGGGAAACACAGGATCACTTGTTCTGTGCATTTTCATTGATTGAGGTTTTCTGTAATGATCTCATGTCTTTAACAAGGATTAGGAATCAGAGATTGGAACTGGAAATAAGGTAAGTCTTTAAACTCTCCAAGCCTGACTCATTGAAACCCTTCATCTGTCAAGATTGCTCTTTCAAAACAACATGCCTACTGGGTACAAATTTTTCACGTTCCTGAGCATTCGAAAACACTTTTATTAAAATGATTACATTCGATTCCTCTGCTGTGGAGCAGTGGGGTATAAGAGGCAACTGGGTACCTTATAGAGCAGACTTTGAACCCCGGAGACCCTCAGGGACAGTAGGAGTTTGACCTTGCTCCTGGGCCCCTGGCTCCTTTCACATAGCTACAGCCCCCTTTTCCGCCCCAGAAAGGTCTGTGGCCATCAGTCATGTAGGACAACACTCCTACTAGCCCTTCCATAGGTAGACGGACGTTCCTATAGGCCAGAGAACCTCAAAACAGATCTCCATATTAATGAGATACTTAAACGCCAGAGGGCATAGCCAATTAAGCATTTCCTTCCCAGACCCTCATCCTTGCAAAAAGTATATAACCTCAGGCCCGCCCTGAGAATACCAGGGTATAGTTTCATCCATTTTCCACCATGACAATACATATCTTAAGAACATAGCCTATCTCTCTTCTTTGAGATCGGCCATGGGGAACTGTGGAGAACGTTTTCAACTACCAAACTGCCATCTTAATCTCCTGCCAACAACCTCTCTATGCTTCCAGCTACAGAGGCCAACCACTCAAGCAAGTGAGCCAAGCCAGCCATGACCCAGTCAAGCAAGTCGCTGTGACCAAGAATCTCATCCCAGCAGGATACAGCTAGAGTTCTCCCCAACTGCATATGGCTGCAGGTGATCCAGCCTGTATGCCCCACTGTCTTGGTCCTCCTGTGGCCTCTCAGTGGCGCCTGAGAGCCCAAGGGCCTGAGAAGCAGACAGTTCCCAGCTGCCTTTTGGCTTGGGGATCCCCAACTCAAGACCTCCGGAACCCATGGGACCTCAGACTGTGTTCCTCCACCCCCGTAGCAGAATTCCCGCGGCTTCACACAGCCCAATGTCTGCCCGACCACAGCATGGAGTGAACACAGTAAAATTCCTGTGCCTCTCCCTCTCTGAGCTGTGGCCCTAGCTCCTTGGCTGAGGGCAGACACAGGACCCACAATTCAATTCACAGGATCCACGCCCATGCATGCTACAACCCCACACTCTGCCACCATAGGCTTACAGCCATATCATAAAGCACAGAGCTCTTAATCCAACTTTAATAGACCAATGGTCTTTCACAGTCTCAACGCAGTTTAAAAGTCAAGAGTCTTTCCTGAGATTCAAAGAAATCTTTTAACTGTAGCCTCCTATAACTCAAAGAGATAATCACCTAATTTAAAAATACAAGTAACAGAAAGTTCATCAATATTTAAGGGGGAAGAGTGGGAGCATAATATATCTTAGATCTAAATAAAACCAAAACCCAGAAGGTCAACTCCAAATTATGCAACACCATTTCTGGTGTCTGGAAATTTATGTTCAATTGGTTTATATGGCTCTGCTTCTCCAGATTTGATGCTTGCAGTGTACAGCTCTCCCTTTGGCTGCTTCCACTCACTAAGTTATGCTATCGTTAGCCAATATCCTGTAGTTCTGGCATCTTCAACACATAGACTACTTGCTAAACCCAGGATTCAATTTCACAGCAAACAGTCTCTTACTCTCTCATTTCATTTGCTGCCTATCCTTAGCTACCTGAAACTATAGAAGAATTATCTGTGAACCCTTCACATGCAAATCTTCCATGTCTCTAATGTCAGCAATGTGTAGCTGGACTGTCAACTCTAAGCTTAGGATGGAGCATTTCCTCTTTAAGTTACCCTTCTGTTCAATCACTATCCTAGTCTACAGATACAGACTCTTCCACATTTCTAAAACAATAACAAACCCAACCAACCAACTAGACAATCAATCAATCAATCAATCAATAGAAATCAACATGGTCTGGTTCTTCAAAATAATACTCTCTGATATCACTTGCATATTAGTTACTTTTCTGTTGTGATAATGTGGAATGTCTGAGGCAAACTTCCATAAGAAGTTCATCTATGTACAGATGTGGTTGCTCAGGTAACTGTATAGGAAGCTGCATCCTAAATCAAGGCAGGTAATAAAAGACAAAGGTCAAACTTGGGAAGCACATAGAGTTCAAGGTTCCTCATTAGAGTTAATAGACATTGGACTCTACCTACAGCTGTCTTCTGGGTAGATGAGAAGAACAGAACAGATAACTGGAGGAAGCTCAAGGATGCTCATGGATGCGTAGGGCCTACCAGAAATCAGTCTGAAATTATTTTTCCTTTTTTCCTTTTTCTTTTCTTAATAGGTTATTTTATTTATTTCTATTTCAAATGTTATCGTCCTTCCCAGCTTCCAATCCACAACCTCCTATCTCCTACCCTAACCCCCATGCTTCTATGAGGGTGTTCCCCCACCCACCCACTCCTGCCTCACCTCCCTGGCTTTACCCTATGTTGAGGCATTGAGCCACCACAGGACCAACTTCCCTCCCATTGATGGTAGATAATGCAATCCTTTGCTACATGTGTAGCTGTAGTCATGGGTCCCTCATGTGAACTCTTTGGTTGGTGGTTTAGTCCCTGAGAGCTCTGGGGGATCTGGTTAGTTGATATTGTTGTTCTTCCTATGAGGTTGCAAACCCCTTCAGCTCCTTCAGTTCTTCCCCTAACTCCTCCATTGGGGTCCCCATGCTCAGTCAGATAGTTGGCTGCGAGCCTCCGCATCTGTATTGGTCAGGATTTGGCAGAGCCTTTCATTGGACACCAATACCAGGTTCCTGTCAGAAATGACTTCTTGACATCAGCAATAGTGTCTGCATTTGGTATCTGCACATGGGATAGACCCCTAGGTGGGGCAGTCTCTGGATGGCCTTTCCTTCAGTTTCTGCTCCACTCATTGTCCTACATTTCCTTTAGACAGGAGCAATTCTGGGTTAATATTTTTGAGAAGGGTGGGTGGCCCCATCCCTCAACCATGTGCCATGCCTAACCTACGGATATGACCTCTACGAGTTCTCTCTCCCCTTTGTTGAGTATTTCAGCTAATGTCATCTCTGTTGGGTCCTGGGAGCCTCCTGCTTTCCTGGTATCTGAGACCTTTTGGTGGCTACTCCGTCTCCCACTCCACACCTCCATTCAATTACCTGATTCTTTGAACTTCTCCTCTGTTGTCTCCCACACCTGATCCTGCCCTGGTCTTTCCCTCCCCCTCCTCTTTCTCCCAGATCACTCCCTCCCTCAGCCTCCTGTGATTATTTTGTTCCCCCTTCTAAGTAGAACTGAAACATCCACACTTTAGTCTTCCTTCTTCTTGAGCTTCATATGGTCTGTGAGTTGTATTGTGGGTATTCTGAGCTTTTTCCTAATATCCACTTATCAATGAGTATATGCCATTTGCATTCTTTTGTGACTGGGTTACTTCATTCAGGCTGGTATTTTCTAGTTCCATCCATTTGAATGTGAATTTCATGAACACATTGTTTTTAATACCTGAATAGGCCTCCATTGGTTAAATGTACCACAGTTTCTGTATCCATTCCTCTCTTGAGGGACATCTGGGTTCTTTCCACCTTCTGGCCATGATAAATAAGGCTGCTTTGAACATAGTAGGGCATGTGTCCTTGTTATATGTTGGAGCATCTTTTGAGTATCCCATAGGCAATGGAGGAGTGTTCCTCTTTCTCCACATTGTAGTCCACATCTGCTGTCACCTGAGTTTTTGATCTTAGCCATTCTGAATGCTGTGAGGTGGAAATGCGAATGGCTGAGAAGCATCTAAAGGAATGTTTAGCAGCCTTAGTCATCAGGGAAATGCAAATCATACAACCCTGAGATTCCACCTCACAACAGTCAGAATGGCTAAGATCAAAAACTCAGGTGATAGTAGATGCTGCCAAAGATATGGAGAAAGAGTAACACTCCTCCATTGTTGGTGGGATTGCAAGATGGTGCAACTACTTTGCAAATCATCTGGCGGTTCCTCAGAAAATTGGACGTATCATTAACTGAGGACCCAGCTATACCACTGCTGGGCATATATCCAGAAGATGCTCTAACATATAACAAGGACATATGCTCCAGTATGTTCATAGCAGCCTTATTTATAATGGCCAGAAACTGGAAACAACCCATAAGTCCTTCAACAGAGGAACGGATACAAAAAATGTGGTACATTTACACAATGGAATATTACTCAGCTATTAAAAACAATGAATTCAAGAAATTCTTAGGTAAATGGATGGAACTAGAAAATATCATCCTGAGTGAGCTAACCCAATCACAAAAGAACACACATGATATTCACTCACTGATTATTGGATATTAGCCCAGAAGCTTGAAATACCCAATATTCAACTCACAGACCACATCAAGCTCACGAAGAAGGACGACCAAGTCCTTCTTAGAAGGAGTAACAAAATACTCAAGAGAGCAAATATGGAGACAAAGTGTGGGACAGAAACTCAAGGAGGGGGCATCTAGAGACCATTCTACCTGGGTATCCATCCCATGTGCAGTCACCAAAGGCAGATGCTGATTTTGTGTCAGGAAGTGCATGCTGACAGGAGCCTGATATAGCTGTGTCCTTAGAGGTCTGTCATTGTTTGACATATTCAGAGGCAGATGCTCACAGCTAACCATTGGACTGATTATAGGTTCCCAATGGAGGAGTTAGAGTGAAGACTGAAAGAGCTGAAAGGGTTTGCGGCCCCATGAGGAGAGCAACAATACCAACTAACCAGAGCTCCCAGGGTCTAAACCACCAGCCTGGGAGCACTTAGGGAGGGACCCATGGCTCCAACCGTATATGTAGGGGAGGATGACCCTGTCGGGCATAGGAGGGAGAGGAGGTCCTTGGTCCCATGAAAGCTGGATGCTGTGTGTGGAGGAATTCGAGGGTGAGGAGGTAGGAGTGGGGGGGGTAGGTAGGGGCACATCGGCAGAGAAGCAGGAGGAGGGGTGATGGGATAGGGAGTTCCAGGGGGGTGGACTGAGGTAAGGGGATAACATCTGAAATGTAAATAAAACATCCAATAAAAAAGAATAGTTTTTTCTATCCTGGCTTTTTGTTATTCCAGAAGTATTTGGGAATTACTCTATCTCTGTGAAGAACTGAGTTGGAATTTTGATGGAGATTGCATTGACTCTGTAAATTGCTTTTGGTAAGATAGTGAGGGTGTGGATAATCATGGCAGGCGGTACAATTAATAATTTCTTAGAGAGATATAAAGGCAAAATATTTAAACAAGCATGGGAACATGGGCTGCATTTCTGTTCACTTGAAGAAGCCTTAAGCATGCCATCTGTTTGTTGTATTCCTGTCCTTTACACAGATTGGCATACATAAAAGGTTGGATGATGAAGTTTAAATTTTTCAAGAAGGTTGTATATCTGCCCTAAGTCCTATTGCAGGCAGTCAGTCATGTTAAATCGAGATACTGTCCTTGGACCTTTCCCACTGTGTGGGGTTTTATACGGTCTCATTGTACTGTTGGGTAGGCTGAAAAGATGTCTCAAGAGTTAAAGGCTAGGCTCACATCCAAAAATATAAAAATTACTGATGTTGTCTTGTGAAAAATTGTGTTGTGTGAAACATTTTGAGTCATTAATAATCAGAAAATTCCTGATAATATGGGGTTTTTCTCAGTTATACTTTTTTCTTTCCCCTCTAAGTGGTCTTTAGTCAACAGAAGTCATGCAGATTACCTGAACAGAAAATGTATATGCATCTTTTCATGCCTTTTGGCTTTCTTGTTGCTGCTATTTATGTATTAGTTTTGTTTGTCGTTGTCTTTTAAATTCTACATTCTATTAGGTGTAGCAAGTAGTGATCAGTGACCAAAATTGGTCTCCACTAGAGATCTCTGAGGTAAATTGGCCTCAGAAAGGTGCTGGGTAGTTATTATATCTTTAATGAGTCATACAGGTTCTGTACTCCTCTGGGATGCAGGGCACCTAAAGGCCTAGGGATGGCAGCAGGGTGAGGTGGTGCCGATAGGTGATGAGAATAGAGGTTGCTAGTTCCTGTGCTGCAAATAAAATGAAGGTGAGCAGGACAGGAACCAGAAACTTGACTCAGCTTCAGCAGAGCTGGATACAGTCAGGAAAATAAGAAGGTGTCTTGCTGTCAATTGGAATTCCTGTGTTATTTATGACAGTTTTCCAGGTATGATAACTTACTTCTTTTCTCTATCACCAAAGACTACATCCTGTGCTAGTATTTGTTTCATGGTTATCATGTAGCCCATTCATATTGATACATTCATGCCAATTACTCATTATGTCTTTTTTTCTCTATATAGCATACCATTTCATCACAGGAACTGCCCTGTGAGGTAGTGTTCAGGTCTGTAGTACTGAAAGTTGTTTAATATACTTTCATCTAGGAGTCTTAAACTCTGAACGATGTTTTCCTTAAAACGATGATTGCTTTTATGTGTTCATGTTTATACATCTTGTTTTCACTGGTAACGTATGTGATTGGTCCTGAGTGCAGCCCATCAAGAATGGCATTCCTATCATTAGGTGTTCATTAACTGTATGATGAAATCTGCTTAACAAAGCTCAGTGCTTCTGCAGGTTCCAAACTTATATGCAGGTGCACAAAATGTTAAAAGCATTCCTTGTCATTTGCTTGTGCTGTTTTATTTGAGAACTGTGGGCCCAACATCTAAAGTAGGTTCTAAAGTCCATTGACACATCGGTTGTAACAGTTGCTGATGATTTCTCTGGTTCTGATCTTTCAAAGTTTGCCTCCATAAAACAGTTACTGCTCAAACTCAGGGAAGGAGAAACTTGGGTGTTGTGCCACCCGCCTGTCACCGCAGTGCTCAGGAGTCAGAGCAGTAATGTTACATGTTTGAAGCCAGTCTGAGAGAGATAAAGAGATCATCTTAAATGGTACATAATTTTTTCCTACATGGTTTCCTACTTGTAATGCTACTCCACAATATCTGAGTGTGTAAACTCTGAAGTCAGATGCATTGAGCATGTCTGTTTGTGAAGGTGCAAGTTGTCAGACTAGGGTGTAGTAATCAGAAAAAGTTTCTTAAGTCTCTTGAAGTTTCCCTGTCAGCTTTAAAGAGATGCAAGAAAATCATTAACCAGCTGTCCATAATTACAGAATGGTGTGTGGTGTGTGTGTGTTGTATACATGAATGTGTGCTATCTGTCCATGTCATGTCCTCTCTCTCTCTCTCTCTCTCTCTCTCTCTCTCTCTCTCTCTCTCTCTCTGTGCGTTGTCGTGTGTGTGTGTGTGTGTGTGTGTATGAGAGAGACTGCCAAGTTTTAGAGACTGATAAGGGGAACATTTGAAGAACTGACTAGAATCTAGAATATTGGAGTCCCTGATAAGAGTGGATATTTTCTAATTAGAATATTATCTAAGGCTGAGATATAACAATCTTCTACACTTAAATGTCCTTTGCCCCTAATTCCTTCATGTGGATGCATGAAGTTCACCATGTGATGAAGTGTGAGTTATTTTAGTCAAAGTCTAGAGATTTTAATGACATTTAGAGACTATCTGCATAGCACCTAGGAATTTTCCAAATCAGCATCAGTGTTTAACCCACTTGATAAATTCCCCATCACATACAATACAGACATCGAGGAATAACTCAAGTGAAAATTCCAAATAACTTGTTGCTTCTTTTTTATAATTCAGAAAATGATTCATTCTATCTGTGTTCTACACCAATATCTGTGATATTCTGTGGATTAAAATGTATCGATATTATTTGTAGTCACCTGTATTACTAAGATTGCAAATGATTGCAAATTGCAGAAGTACAGCATTACATCTCTGACAAACTGTACAGAATTTAAAATTTATTCCTAACTATTCAAGAGTTTCTATTTAAATGGGAATGTTTGTACATTTGAAGCTAAAACAATCTGTATTAGTTTGAGTAACAGGTAAGAAACGTTCACTGGCCAAATTTATGTATCGTGACTGGCACTGGCCCTAGTTGCAGAATAAAAATGCGTGTAAAGAACCAAATGAAATGAAGGCATATATGACCTTTCCTGCACATAGTTCACAGCTGAAGGAAGGGTAGCTTAAAGCAGAATCAAAGTATTAATTGTTTGGTATATGTATAGGTTGTTAGGGAACATGGTTGAATGTCTTACTTAGAGACAGAATAAATTTAGTTGAATATGTGATAAGCAATAACCCTGACACAGGAGTCAGGATGAACCAAATGAAGGAAAAACAGAAGGGACGAAGTGCGAGGAAAGAGAAGGAGTGAGTAGCAACTCCAAAATGTGGGACGTGAAATGATTTACCACAGCACTGAATGATGATAGAAAAGCATGTGGGACCATGTGGGTTGTATGTTGGCACCTGTGAGATAATGAGACAGCTTTGTGTACCTGATAGGAACTTTGTGTTTATCCTCAGAGCAACAGTGATAACCTGAAAAATTAATCAGAAAATGTGAAGGGACTCCTCTGTTTGAATGCCACAGTGCAAATGAAGAATGTTGAAGGAGAAACATCAGGAGATATGAGTACATGGAAATGAACTGAGTATGCTTCGGTATTCCAGAAAGATAATGTATGATCTTCATATATTAGTACAATCTCCCAGAGAAGAATGAACAGAACAGGAGGAGAACGGAGGAGGGTCTCAGGATGAAATATGATTACAGTTTAATGTAAGAGAAAATGAATGGAATGAAATTCACACAGATCTGACTCAAACTTGATTTTCTCTTGTTTATACTATGGTAGGGTAGAGAGGGAGGGAACTGAGGAATTCTTTGGGAATAATACAGTGAAGACATGAATTTCACTTGGGGCTTTTGAGCTTCTGATACCTGTCATACATGTAATGAACGAGAACATGATTAGTTAACAGTGGGCCAGAAAGCTGTATGTTGAGGGACAGCATGTCTGACTTTGAAATAAAAATATAACACAATGGAGCATGTGAGATTTTCTTGAAATTTATATGAAACTAAGATAATACAGTTTATATAAATTCTTTAATGACTTCAATAGACAAAATAACATAGAACAAATTAAAAATGAAGAAACTGGTAGCCCAGGATGAGCAGGAAGTAGGAGAGGAAAGCATTAGCATCGTAGTAGTAACAGCATAGAACTTTCTAGAAAACAATGAGAGATAAAAACTATAAAAGGTAAGTTGAGAAAAGTCATTATTGATTTTTAGTGTTAACAGACATTAGGGGTTTTGAGTTTTCAATCACTATGATGACTCTCACATTAATTTTTGTAGAACATATATGTTAGATATATATTTATTTTAAAATTTAAGAGATACTGATATTTTCTCATTAGGATACTGGAGAAGAATAATGATAAGGAACAACCAAACTGTCATCACCCAGTTCTTCCTGATGGGTCTGCCCATCCCACCAGAGCACCAGCACCTTTTCTATGCCTTGTTCCTAGCCATGTACCTCACCACTGTCCTGGGAAACCTGCTAATCATTGTCCTTGTTCGACTGGACTCCCATCTCCACACACCCATGTACTTGTTTCTCAGTAACTTGTCCTTCTCTGATCTCTGCTTTTCTTCTGTCACAATGCCCAAAATGCTCCAGAACATGCAGAGCCAGGACCTATCCATCCCCTATGGAGGCTGCCTGGCTCAAACATACTTCTTTATGGTTTTTGGAGACATGGAGAGCTTCCTTCTTGTGGCCATGGCCTATGACCGCTATGTGGCCATCTGCTTCCCTCTTCATTATACCAGCATCATGAGCCCCAAGCTCTGTACTTGTCTAGTGCTTCTATTGTGGATTCTGACAATCATCCCATGCTATGATGCATACCCTGCTTGCAGCAAGACTGTCTTTTTGTGAGAACAATGTGGTCCTCAACTTTTCTGTGACCTATTTGTTCTTCTAAAGCTAGCCTGCTCAGACACTTATGTTAATGAGTTGATGGTATTTATTATGAGTACCTCCTCATTATCTCATTCCATTCTTTCGCTCATTGTTATATCCTATGCCAAGATCATCTCCTCCATTCTTAAGGTTCCATCTACCCAAGGCATCTACAAGGTTTTCTCCACCTGTGGTTCCCATCTGTCTGTGGTCTCACTGTTCTATGGGACAATTATTGGTCTGTATTTATGTCCATCAGCTAATAACTCTACTGTGAAGGAGATTGCCATGACCCTGATGTACACAGTGGTGACTCCCATGCTGAACCCCTTCATCTACAGCCTGAGGAATAGAGATATGAAAGGGCCCTAGTAAGAGTTATCTGTAGTAAGAAAATCTCTCTGTAATAGTAGTACTTCTATTTTACCTAATTTTATGCAATAAATGTATTGAATTAATAGTTTATTTCAGATATTGTCCCTAATCATAAACCTACAAGGAAGAGCATGGTAAATGACTCTACAATATATAAAAGAGAAGAATTTTGGTTGAGTAGTCAAAGTAAGAAAGACTGTCTTTGATATCTGTGTACAACTTCCTCTTCACCTGACATAAAAAACCCTGGAAATGCATAGTGGATGAGGTACTGTAATATGATCTCTGTTTTTCTCTTATGTTACTGTAAATTATTATCATTTTATCCTGCCTTCCATGTTTATTGATGTTTCAATTAAAATCATTTAAGTGATGGATTTATTACAATCAATATGAATGAAATGTCTCCCTTCCCAACTTCCTTCTAAGGTTTTCCCATACTGATTTTGACATATTTTATATTCTCTTATCTCTTTTAATTCTTTTCCAATTCATGTTATCTTTTGTGACTAGTCTTTACACACTGAACAAATCTGGGGTAATTGTTTTGTATAATCATGTCACTTTGTAATTTTTAGCCTAATATTTGTAATTATTAACCAGGCAACTTGCCATTTAATTTACTTCTCTATGATAAGGCAAAGGGGAAATCTAGAAGCTTGTAATGCCTCATGTATATTCATATTTTACTTTGTAAACCATCCACATAAGTAGATGGTTTTGTTTATCTTGGGGCAATCTCAAGGAGAAAGAGAAGATTCTGTTTCACAGACTGAAGTATGTGAACTGCAGTGACTTTCCATCCCACATGGAGGGGCAACGGATGAGTGTGCATGAGATCATACATGAATTCCACTCTTTCCATCATCCATCTATTTCCTCAGTTGTCTTTGGCAGGTGTTGACACACAAACCCAGTCCTGTATACTCTACTGACTCCTGGGCCCCAAAACACATACATCATCTCCATTTGAAGCCAATCCTGCCTCTGGTAATTCTTACTTCTTGGAGAACTTCTCCACTTGAGTCTCTTGGTGATCTTCAATAGAAACATGCACACCTGGAGCTCTTTCTGTTCCTACACAGTCTTCTCTTTGTCAGTTTGCTTGTTTTTCAATTATGTCATCTTCCACCCAGTGATCTATGTAAGCAGTTCTAGACACACAGACACACACATGCACACATACACACACACACACACACACACACATTTATATTTACAAAAGTGAATAATATTTCATAGAATTTTGAATTGTGCATATTTATTGAATATTGTTTTAAGGCATTTATTGTTGCTGTTGTTCCCATGTATTTAAGGTAGCATTGGTTGTTTTTGTTGCTGAATTCTGAAATCCCATTATCATGATGTAGTAGAATTATCAGGGACAAGACAAACAATATGTACTTTAAGCCACTTTCCTTCTTATGTGCAAGAGAATGTTTAAAAGATAGAAATAAGTCTGTATTCAATAGATATGACATTAGGTGTAAAAGCTATAGGATAGAAGCAAAATTTCTGCTGAGCAATATAAAGCAGTGTCACCATGTGAAAATAGAGCCTAGGAGGTAGATGTCTTTAAACAGCTCTTAAAATTTTTAACTGATACATAAAATCATATAGTTGAATTAGCATAATACAGTGTGATGAATACCACATGTAATATGGACTGTGTCAGAGTCAAGGTGGTTTAAGGAGAAGAGAAAGAGGGGGAAAAAGAGGAGTTAACTGAAGAACTAAAACTAATAGAAATCAAGTCACGTGTGATTGATGATGCCTAAGATCTCAGCACTCATGAGGCTCAGGCAGACACTTCAGTGTAAATATTTAGGGCAGCAATACTGTACAGTGAAACTCTGTGAAGTCAGCAGCATACCTGTGTAGTGAGACCCTGTGAGTTTGTCCTGAGGTGCACAGTGAGACTATGCAGAAGAAATGTGACCAACCCCACTCAGTCTGTCAGCAGGGTGTCAAGGGAGGGAGTGAGGATGGAATAAAAAGACAGACAACACTATAGCATGACTGCAGCAAGCACTGAAACAAGTTTACTTTTTCCCAAGCTGCTTTTATACATTCTAAGTACATGTAAAGAATAGGGTCAGGAACAAACAAGGCACAAAGAAAAGTCCCATGGTCACTGTTCCTAGGAACTTATCGAAATGATCAAGATACAAGAATCATATTCCTCAGCTGTATTTTTCTTGAGCCTACTTCCCTGACCTAGCCCAATGTTAATATTCTCTCCAAATTTCTAGAATCGACACCAAGAGTCCTCCACAGAATTGAAATTGCCAAACATCAATGCTGGGCTTTGAAGTATTGCATTTGCTCTAGTAAAAGGATTATTTGACATTTTCTCAAAACTTTGAACATATAGTTACCATATAAATGAGAAAAGGTATACCTGGGAACACAGCTGCGCAGTTGTGGGATTCAAGCAAATGGTTTTTCCTCATTATGCATGCAAGTACAATTTATAATGGTCACAAAGAAGAATTAGCAATCAAGTGAGGATATATTAAGCATATCATACTCATAGAATGAAACATTATTCAACAACATGAATGAATGAATTATTGGTTCATACTGCTGGGTGGAGGTTCTATGGAAATAAAAAATGCAATGGACAAGACTGTATATTACATAAGTGAAATTTCATATAGATATATTTAAAAGCCATATGTAAATGCTCATGTTGTGAAATTTCCTTCCAAATATTTATATTTTTATCCATAAATTTATGTTGCTCTTAACCATGGGCAGAGAAGCTTCTGATGTAGTGGATAGTGATTAATCTCCAGTCACATAACTCTTAGATTGCTAAGGATATGCAACTATGATATGCAGCCATAGATGGATCTTATCTGAACCATCCTCTCCCAAGGCTCAGGAGCATCAGAGAAGAGGTAGAAAAGTAGGAAGTTCCAGGGGTGGGGAGAAGGACTGTGAGATGCTGACCTCTGATGATGACAAAGCTGTTGCAAAATAAACTTACAATAACTATGGTCACCTGAACAAAACTTACAGAGATCAAGTCAGTTAAAAGTTCCAGCTTGAACAATTTAAATACAATTGACATCCTACCCCTAGATGAAGAGCTATGGTAATTATTGCATAGAGAAGGGTATTCATCTTCTGCAGTGATGAGCTCCCGTTAGATTTCTAACACAACATGGTCAAGTCCTAGAAGCATACATGAGCAGGCCACACTGAATGAGCTCAGTAGATTGTATTTAAATGTGGATTTGTTTTATATGTGTGTAACAACAAAGTTTAAAGAGGGGAAGGACTGAATTTGGATGGGACATTAGATATAGAAGGAGTATGCAGGAGGAGAAAGGACTAGATGTGGTGCAATTTTATTTTAAATTAAAAAAATCAGCATGAAGTTGAGAGGAGCTGCTAGTGCCCCACTCCTGGCTGAGGAGGTATTTGCAGTTGATGGTTTCTAAGGGAGGGAGAGCCACTTTTATTTGAGAGGTGGTGCATATTGGCAATTGCCCACACTCCAGTGGATAATCCTACAGTCATGTAATAATAATAATAATAATTCCCTGAATTTGTAAGAGAGATATACAGGGGAGGAAGGCCAAAAGGAGTAGGAGGGAGCAGGTAGGGAAATATAGGATTAAGATGCATTGTATACATCTAAGGAAATTTCAATTAAAAAAAAAAATGCTTTCAAATAAAGCACCATTTACTTTGACTCAGAATTTATGAAATTTTAGTTTACAGTGCTATATATATACCTGTAAAGCATTTATTACACTCTTATTCACACAAAGTTTTAGGAACTTGACTAAATTATAAACAAACTTAAAACATGTGCCTATAACTTTATTAGTGTATATTACTAGTCCATGTAATAGATTTCATTATCAATTATATATATATATATATATTATATATGATGCATTGATCATATTAAACATACTATTTTTCATATCTCCTCTTTCTCATATTCTCTATCTTACCCTCTATATTTTTTTCTGTCATATTCCCTAATAATGACACTTCAATGTCATGTTTTGTTTTTGTTACACATGTAGGAGGGAACAGCTGATGCTTGCTTGCTTTATGGATCTGTCATACTTCTGCAACATGACATTTTTATTTCGTTTGACAATATTATGACTTAATTTTTTAATTACAAAATGATATCCCATGGAGTATATGTACAAGATAATCCTTATTTACTCATTGTCTATGGGCACTTTATGAGCTGATGAATTAGGAACTATCACTCCTTGACAAGAAGAATGGGCGGGTGGTTTCTACATTATATGCTACTTTGCAGTTCTTTGAACATATACACAGGAATGGGATAGCTGAATCATTTTAGTTCATGTGTGTTTTAGATTTTTGACTGTATTCTGGCCTGAAAATCTCTGTTGACAACATAAGTCTTGAAAGCAAAGGACTTTTAAAGAGAACAAGAAAGAAAACCTGTATAGCACTATTTCAAACATTGAGCTTTTAGACTTGATTCAAAAATAAGGAAAAAGTCAAGATTGGTAGCCTAGAGAGATAGATAAGTTGGTAAAATGGTTAACATGCAAACACAAGGTTCTGAATTCAGTCCATAGAACTCAGATGAGTAATGTACATGATGGTACACACCTGTAATGACAGTATTGGGCAAGTAGAGAGAGATGATGATCCTGAGTTCTCAACTTGCCTACACTACTTGATGAGTCTACTCAAGTGAGAGGCCCTAAATCAATATGAATGAAGTTGGACAGAACCTGGGGAATGAACCCAAGATTCTCCCCTGACCTATGTAGGCATGCACACACAAGTACACACACATATTGTGAGTTTACACCACAACACACAAACACACACACAACACACACATGATTACATGAAAATTACAATGCTGTAATTTCAACAATAATTATAAACTGTTTAAAATTTTAAATTGTTTGTTAATTTTTAACAAACAATACTATGAAGGCACAAAGCATTGATCTTTCTTACTATATTCTCTGTTCTTTTTTTTTTTTTTTTTTGTTGCTTTGTGCCTTCACTACAATAACCATGGTAATTGCTGTCCAGCTTTAGAACAGCTGACACTAATCCCTTCTAATCTTGGGAATACCCTGTTCCCAGGTATTTAACATTTATTTTACAAAGGGATAATGCAAGCCATCCAATACTATAGCCTTTAAAAAATGCTTTAGATAATGCATATGTATTGGACACCAGGTTAGCACATTATGGGTAGGACAATAAATCATTTGCAGGTTTATGCTGCACAAAGACGTGGAAGGCTGATGGTGCCTGTGTAGGCCAACTAAACATCTGATGATGTACTCTGCTGAACACTATCTGTTTGTACCTGTACCATCTCCTGCTCTTTCCAGTCCTAGTTTCATGAAAGTTCTCTGGAAACCTGACAGTGAAAGTGTGTGGAGCAGGGCAAGGTGCCAGTTTACCTTCCAGTCTATTTTGCTTTCATTTTTCATTGTGCAGTAAATTACCAGTCTTGGACACCAAACTGAACCCTATTGTTCTCTCCCACTGGCTCTATTGCTTCTCAAGCACTTCTCCCTCTAGCTTGAAACCCTCTAAGTACATAGCAAACTCTCAGTCTTCTCTAACATAAGAGATTTCTCAGCTTCCCCTCAATCTTTTTCAAAGGGTATACATGAAAACTATGAAAAAAAAACAACCCCGACTTAGGAATAAGTTAGGAGACACTCAGTAGCTGAAGCTGCTATTTTGTCAACCTCCTCAAAGAACATTTCTAATCCCTCATAACCTGATCTTTCTTCTACCAAATTTGAAGCAGAATACTCATTATGCCTAAACCATATTGAATGCTACTTGTAGGCTTATGTTTATAAAAATCAGCTTTAATAAGGGTTTTTAAATGCTTTGACCTCCTTTCTATCCAACCATCCAAAGGTCGAGGAGAAAAGATAGTAAATAGACAAGGGGATGTTGACCTGCTTAAAAGTAGTTCTTTGGGGGTGATTCAAATCTCCTTTTACAAGATACCAACAGTCCAGTTCAAAAGTTTCACCAAAAAAAAAAAAAAAAAATCAGCAACAGAACACAAACTAACAGAAACAACCAGGCCTCCACTGAATAGGCATGAGTCCGCAGGAGTGGCCAGTACCAGCTGGAATGCCAAGAGTTCTCTGCCATGCCTCTCTCAACGACATGAAGATCACCAATGATGCACTTAAATGAAGCACTGAAGAGCTAGCTATGCAAGTGGCCTGACACTGTCTGTTGAGTCCCACTTACACTCTATTCAAACATTATGTGCCATCCCATGGGTCTCACCTCAGCAAAACACCACATGAGTCTGCATCACATGACAAAAGCAGAAATTCCACATGTTGTATGCTAGTTTGGTTGATATCCCTGGAACACATGCTGTTTTCTGAAGGAAAATGCAGGAGCAGTGAGTCTGGGGTGAAGGGAGTTATGTGTGTGTAGAGGGGAAGCAAACTGAGGAAAGGAGAGGAAGTTTAGATTTGTGCAGTGATTGAGATGTATTGTATGAGAAAATAAATCAAAAGGATAAAAAAAAAAAAAAAAGCAATTCTTCATGACCAAGTTGGCCACATACTAGATTTGCAGAGAGGGCTCATCAAGGGACTGGCCAGCATGAGCGTGGTGATCCTGGCTTGCTAGGCCTTGCTGTTCTTCCCAATTCTTTCTGCCTTGCTAAAAATTGTTATATTACATTTTTTTTAAAAAAGATTTGTTCATTTATATGTATACATTGTTCTGCCTCCAGGCCAGAAGAAAACACTAGATTACATTATAATAGTTATGAGCCACCATGTGTTTTCTAAAATTGTACTCAGGACCTGTGGAAGGAGAGCCAGAGCTCTTAACCTCTGAGACATCTGTCTAGCCTTAAATTAACATCTTAAAGCTAACCACCAAGGTCTATTCCCTCATTTTTGTCAGTGCCTCCTCCTGTGCTACAAGGTCCAGCTCTCAAAGTATTGAAGACCAGCAACCAAAGTCCCCCTTTAGATTAAGCACCTCATTCTTATACAGGATTTTCCACTGTACCTGTATAAACTGCCTATTATCATATATGGCAGGGCTGTCTCCCCTCTATCCAGCCACAGTTCTTTGTCCCATTTACCTCCATAACAAATACTACTTAATTCCCTCCTTGGCCTCTTTCTCCATTCTCCTTTCTTCTCTTCTTCTTCTCCCTCTTGTTTTATTTACTATCTTTGTCCCTTATACATGCCTCTGTCCCTGTGAGGAGAATAACCTTCTTGGCATTGAGGACTTAGTCTGAGAAGTTGGTCTTGGGGTCTTGACCAGATATTTATTCTTTCATTTCAACTTATGAAAGCAGTATATACTAGACACACAAATAAGTTCAGGGACAGAAGTCACATGATCCAGTAGATACAGAAGAAAGGTTGATGAGGAATTTATATTAAGACATACAACATAAATGGCCAAGATATGGCCAAAATTATGCTTAACGGTAAAAACTCAAAACATTTCCACTGAAATCAGGAATGAGGCAAGTATGTCTACTTCTCCCAGTCTTATTCCATACAGCACTGGGAGTCTTAGCTTGAGCAATTAGAGCAGTGTTTCTCAACCTGTGGGTCATGAACCATCGGTGGTGTCACATACCAGATATCATGCATATAAAATATTTACATTATATGCACAACAGTAGAAAAATTAGTTATGAATTAGAAATGAGATGATTTTATGGTTGGGGTTACCATATCATGAGGAACTTTATTAAAAGTTCCACAGCAGGAGTAAGTTGGGGAAAACTTAATTAGACAGTTGGCAAAATGAAAAGAATGCATACAAGATAGAAGTGAGCCAGCAGTGTGGTGGTGGCTCACACCTTTAATCCCAGCACTTAGGAGGCAGAAACAGATGGATCTCTTTGGGAGCAAATTTTCTTATCCACTAAAGGCCTAAGTCAGCCTGCTAACACAAAGTCTTGGTCTCTGTGGAAAAACACTAACTTAGAAAAGATAGCTATAGACCTTGTAGACAAGTAGCCTTGGTGGAAAACTACCAACCTAGATAAGAACAAGTAGTCATAGATCTTATGGATAGGTAGCCTTGATGAGGGTACCAGGTTAGACAAGAACAAATGAATCATAGACAGAGTCATAGTGACCTGTTCCACCCTGCTTCTGGAAGATATCTGTACTCCCCTGAGAACACCTATGCTCCTGCATCATCCCCTCCCCACATCCTGCCTCTATGTGTATATAACCCCTGTGTGAAAAAATTAAAACAACAGTTTGATCAAACTCTAGACAAGCTGTCGTTCTTTGTGCCCACTGTCCTCGAGTTCTCTCTTCCAGGTCCTCCGGAACCCAGTTCAATGCCTGTGGGACTGGGGCAGATCTCTGTGAGTTTGAAGTCAGATTCCTCTACAAAGTGTGTTCTAGGACACTCAAGGCTACACAAAAAAAAAACCCGTCTCATTAAAACAAAACAACACCATCAACAACAAAAAAATCAAAGTATCTTTATTTGAAGAGATCATTCTATACATAAAAGGCTTTTTTACAGTGGAGTTCCAATTACTTTTATTTTTAAATTTTTTGTTTATTGAAAATATATTCTTTTCTCTTAAAATATATTTTGATTACAATCTCTCTCCCCATCTTGCAGTCATCCAGAACCACCCCCTTTCTTTCTCTCATTAGTAAGGAATAGGCTTCTAGGAGATAACAATCAAACATGACAAATTAAATATAATAAAGCAAAAAAGTCACACTGAGGCTGGGCAGGAGGAAAAGACCCTCAGCATAGGCACAAGAATCAGAGATCCACTTGTTCACACACCAAGGAGTCCCATAGAAATACTAAGCTCAAAGCTGTAATATGTAAGCAGAGGGCCTGACACAGAACTGTGTAGGTTGTTATTGCTCCAAACTCTAGAGTTTATATGATCCTTTAAGTTACTTTTAAGTGAATGTGTTTTATAGTTTTTTCTTTTATTGTGATTATTCTTAATTTTGAGAGGTCTCCTCTTTTAAACATTGTTCATTTTATATTATCCTCCATTATATCCAGTTGCATTATCAATACTGTGGGAAAATTCCTTTCTGCATTTGTTTAGTAAAAGAATTAGTTTGTGGTGTGTGTGTGTGTGTGTGTGTGTGTGTGTGTACATGTTGGTTTATTTTCATGCCTCTAAACTTGTTTCATTGATTCCCATTCCTGCATCCCTGGGGTATAGTCTGGTGTCATTCGGATAGGTCTTTATTTATATGTTACCTCTCCTTTTCCTCATACAGCTTTTAATATGCTTTCTTTCTTCTGTGCATTTAGTGTTTTGATTATTATGTGTCATGAAGATTTTCTTTTCTCCTCCAATATGTTTGGTGCTCTGTAGGCTTCCTATGCATTTATGGTCATCACTTTCTTTAGGTTGGGGAATTTTTTTCTATGATTTTGTCGAAGATGTTTTCTGGATCTTTGAGCTGGAAATCTTCACTCTCCTCTATTCCTATTTTACCTGGGTTTGGTTTTTTCATTGTGTCCCAAGTTTCCTGGAAGTTATTGATTAAAAGCCTTTTATGCTTTGTATTTTCCTTGCCCATTGTGCCAAAATCTTCTATGGTATCTTCTAACCTTAAGATTTTCTCTTCTATCTCTTGTTTCCTGTTGATGATGTTTGACTCTGTAGTTCCTGACCTCTTTCCTCGGTTTTCTATTTCCAGGGTTGCATCCATTTGTGATTTCTTTATTGCTTCTAACTTCCATTTTAGGTCTTGGACTGCTGCTTTCAATTCCTCTACCTGCTTGATTATGTTCTGCTGACCTCTGGTATAGGGAGGAACATATATTTCTCCACATTTGAAAATGTTTATTTTATGATTTATTCAATTTATAGTCTATACAATTTACATGGTATCCTTTTCATTTTTCTTTTCCTACAATTCACAGATTTGTTCTTTACTGGTGTTCTAGATTTAACTCATATTCTACTCAGTATCCCTTTAATCACCTTTTGTTGTCTTATTGTGCTAGCTAGAACTTCAAGTATTATATTGAATAGATATGGAGAGAGTGGGGAGTCTTGTCCCTGATTTTAGTAGGATTGCCTTAAGTATCTCTCCATTTAATTTGATATTGATAGTTGATTTGCTGAGCAATTCACTTTCTCTGCCTTGTCTTCTACTCCATACCTCTATTTCGCACATTACCCATTATATTGGATATATATATCCTTTCAACTGAGGATTTTATTTGGCTTACTGGGTTGCTCATTTCCATGATATTTCTATTTGAATTTTTTCATCTTTCTATTTATTGAATTTTATCTTCACATCATGGATTTTCTTATTTCATTATTCTGTTTTATGGTTGTATATATATAGTCACATTTTCTTTGAGTTGTTAATTATGGTTGTAATAATTCTTTAAATTATGTCAAAACTTTTAAATAAAATTTTGTAAAAATAAATAACAATTCTTAAACATTTTTATAAAATAAAACATGATGCATCCTTTTCAGTCTCTCTCTTCCTCATATATATATATATATATATATATATATATATATGTATATATATATTATATAACATATAATGTATTCTCATATCTGTATTGATATATAATGCGTGTGTCCAATACTTGTGTGTTTAAGTCAAATATCAACTTTTCTCATTGTTTTCTATTCGATTTCAGACATAATTTAATAGTAGAGTTTACTCCTTCTGTCTTCTTGATTAGTTATTTTTAGAATGGAAAATAAATTTTTATTAGAATATAGTAATTATGCAAAGTGATGTTTGTTATTACATTTCTGCATGTGAATTCATTTTAGTTTGATCACAGCAATCCATTCTATCATGTGGTTTTCTTTGCCTTATTATGCTTGACATTATTGTATGTATGTAGTTCTACAAATTTTGATGCCAGTAGCATGTATCTATGTGTGTGTGTGTCTGCCTGTCTGTATGTTTGTCTCTGTATATATGTATATGTTAGATATAGATAAATAAAACTAGACACAACAGGACTGATGTACATATATAAAAAGTGAGATAGAGATGGTAAGGCAAACTAAAGTAACATTGAATCTCTTAAAAATATATAACATATATATGATTCAATACCTTGATATAGATAGATAGATATGACTGATAGCTATATTATCTATATAAATAGATAGATGTCAATATAGGTACAGAGACAGAGACAAAGAGAGACAAACATAAATGTATACATAGATATAGATTTACATGTTGATTTATAATATATATATATATATATATATATATATATATATATGATCTATAGTTATAAAATAGGTAGGTAGATAGATGATATAGGTGATATAGATATGGATGTTAAGGAAATTCAAAGGAGGTTCTATCTCTTAGAAATGTATAACATATACTGATTCAATAAATTGACTTTTGTTAATTGTTGCAGAATGAGTGTAGAGGTGAAGATACATCTGTTGTATGTTGACTTAAATATTTTTTGAGTATTTTACTCAAGAGGAATGCCATTTAATTGCAGCATATCATAATTCTGTTTTTAATTTTGAGAAATATTTATACTTATTTTTAGCAATTGTTCTGTTTGCTGAAATTAAAATAAAACTACAATTTTTCCTCTTTATTTCACTCAAACAACTCCATGAACTCTCTTGTTCTCTCTAAAATTTGTGGCCTATTTTCTTTAGTTCTTAAATGTGTATTATACATATATATTTCTAAATATATAAATATAGCCTGAGAAATCTATATACTCTAAGTATATAATTTCAGGGATGATCATTTTATTTTGAATAACAAATTGGTGACATGTTCCAAGGGAAGAGTATTTAACCTACTCTCAGTATTCCTTACTTACCTATTGTTCTTCATATAGCATTGAGGCTTCATGGGACTTTACCCTTCCATGTTAGCATGTCTGTTACACTTGTTTGGCCCATGTTTATAAGACTCAATGGGCATAGATTCTCTGATATTTATAAGAGATACAATTTCACTTTCTGTACTTTGGATCTTACAATTTTTCTATCCTGTCTTCTATGATTATCCTAAGACTTAACTATAGGAGTTGTGTTGTTAATATATCAGCTGGGACTGGGAAACACAGGATCACTTGTTCCGTGCATTTTCATTGATTGAGGTTTTCTGTAATGATCTCATATCTTTAACAAGGATTAGGAATCAGAGATTGGAACTGGAAATAAGGTAAGTCTTTAAACTCCAAGCCTGACTCATTGAAACCTTCATCTGTCAAGATTGCTCTTTCAAAACAACATGCCTACTGGTACAAATTTTTCACGTTCCTGAGCATTCGAAAACACTTTTATTAAAATGATTACATTCGATTCCTCTGCTGTGGAGCAGTGGGGTATAAGAGGCAACTGGGTACCTTATAGAGCAGACTTTGAACCCCGGAGACCCTCAGGGACAGTAGGAGTTTGACCTTGGTCCTGGGCCCTGGATCCTTTCACATAGCTACAGCCCCTTTTCCGCCCCAGAAAGGTCTGTGGCCATCAGTCATGTAGGACAACACTCCTACTAGCCCTTCCATAGGTAGAGGACGTTCCTATAGGCCAGAGAACCTAAAAACAGATCTCCATATTAATGAGATACTTAAATGCCAGAGGGCATAGCCAATTAAGCATTCCTTCCCAGACCCTCATCCTTGTAAAAAGTATATAACCTCAG
Source organism: Mastomys natalensis (assembly GCA_021653895.1). Classification (NCBI taxonomy): domain Eukaryota; kingdom Metazoa; phylum Chordata; class Mammalia; order Rodentia; family Muridae; genus Mastomys; species Mastomys natalensis. The sequence continues at coordinate 113,699 of JAJTUV010002666.1, read as the reverse complement.
GCCCGCCCTGAGAATACCAGGGTATAGTTTCATCCATTTTCCACCATGACAATACATATCTTAAGAACATAGCCTATCTCTCTTCTTTGAGATCGGCCATGGGGAACTGTGGAGAACGTTTTCAACTACCAAGCTGCCATCTTAATCTCCTGCCAAAAACCTCTCTATGCTTCCAGCTACAGAGGCCAACCACTCAAGCAAGTGAGCCAAGCCAGCCATGACCCAGTCAAGCAAGTCGCTGTGACCAAGAATCTCATCCCATCAGGATACAGCCAGAGCTTCTCCCCAACTGCATATGGCTGCAGGTGATCCAGCCTGTATGCCCCCACTGTCTTGGTCCTCCTGTGGCCTCTCAGTGGTCCTGAGAGCCCAAGGGCCTGAGAAGCAGACAGTTCCCAGCTGCCTTTTGGCCTGGGGACCCCCAACTCAAGACCTCCGGAACCCGTGGGACCTCAGACTGTGTTCCTCCACCCCCGTAGCAGAATTCCGCGGCTTCACACAGCCCAGTGCTGCCCGGCCACAGCATGGAGTGAACACAGTAAAATTCCTGTGCCTCTCCCTCTCTGAGCTGTGGCCCTAGCTCCTTGGCTGAGGCAGACACAGGACCCACAATTCAATTCACAGGACCCACGCCCATGCATGCTACAACCCCACACTCTGCCACCATAGGCTTACAGCCATATCATAAAGCACAGTGCTCTTAATCCAACTTTAATAGACCAATGGTCTTTCACAGTCTCAACGCAGTTTAAAAGTCAAGAGTCTTTCCTGAGATTCAAAGAAATCTTTTAACTGTAGCCTCCTATAAACTCAAAGAGACAATCACCTAATTTAAAAATACAAGTAACAGAAAGTTCATCAATATTTAAGGGGAAGAGTGGGAGCATAATATATCTTAGATCTAAATAAAACCAAAACCCAGAAGGTCAACTCCAAATTATGCAACACCATTTCTGGTGTCTGGAAATTTATGTTCAATTGGTTTATATGGCTCTGCTTCTCCAGATTTTATGCTTGCAGTGTGCAGCTCTCCCTTTAGCTGCTTCCACTCACTAACTTATGCTATCGTTAGCGAATATCCTGTAGTTCTGGCATCTTCAACACATAGGCTTCTTGCTAAACCCAGGATTCAATTTCACAGCAAACAGTCTCTTACTCTCTCATTTCATTTGCTGCCTATCCTTAGCTACCTGAAACTATAGAAGAATTATCTGTGAACCCTTCACATGCAAATCTTCCATGTCTCTAATGTCAGCACTGTGTAGCTGGACTGTCAACTCTAAGCTTAGGATGGAGCATTTCCTCTTTAAGTTACCCTTCTTTTCTCTTTTACTAGTTCAAAGGTTAGCTGGGCTGGATCTTGTCACAGTTCCTGTTCCTGTGCAGGGCCTCTTCTTTACTGTGCTAATCATCTCTAAAACAACCCCAGCCTCTATCAAGCATCTGCCTTGGCTGTAATCTTAAGCATCCTAAGGCTTCTTGTCACTCCAAGCTGAACATTTCTTGTTTATTTTTGCCTAAATTGCTCTTTTTCATATAGCCCCTACTTAAGTGTTATTGATAATAATCATTCTGCAAACTCAAAATTATGCATTATTGTCTGTAAAGGAAATAGTCTATCAATTTAAATATTACCCCTAAGCCAAGTTTCCAGAACAAGGGCCAATGTCACCCAGATTCTCTGATAAAACACCACACAATTGTCCCCAATGAACGATTTTAAAATTGTTCCCTTCTGAAATGTATTGAAGTGTGGCTCCAGAGTCTGCATTGCTCTTAGCATGATTATCTTCCAGGCTCCAACTAGAATTTTCCTTTAAGCTCTACTTACAGCATTCAACCACTATTCTAGTCTAAAGATACAAACTCTACAAACCCAACTAACAAACTAGACAATCAATCAATCAATCAATCAAAATCAACATGGTATTGTTCTTCAAAACAACACTCTCTGATACAACTTACATATTAGTTACTTTTCTGTTGTGATAATGTGGAATGTCTGAGGCAAACTTCCATAAGAAGTTCATCTATGTACAGATGTGGTTTGCTCAGGTAACTGGATAGGAAGCGCATCATAAATCAAGGCAGGTAATAAAAGACAAAGGTCAAACTTGGGAAGCACACAGAGTTCAAGGTTCCTATTAGATTTAATAGACATTGGACTCTACCTACAGCTGTCTTCTGGGTAGATGAGAAGAACAGGAATGGATACTGGAGGAAGCTCGAGGATGCTCATGGATGCGTAGGGCCTACCAGAACATAAAAGGTGATCAAATGGGGTAGGTCTGGTTTTTATAAGAAGAGGCAGCAGGAGAAATGAATCAAACAGAAATGGAAGGCTGATCCATGCCCTTCTGATGATAAGATATCCTTTTAAAAAGGATAGTGTATCTCTTCTTCTGGGAGTGGGAGAAAATGAAAAGAAAACTGTACACTCAATAGTCTTGCCTCATACATGGGTTCAAATTTTTATACTGATACATAAGATTGGTAAGTTCCCCTTTCCAGCCACTATGGAAAAAAATTTAACTGCTCTACTTGCCTTTTATGAAGAATAAAATAAACATATCTATGACATTTTAATTCCAAAATTTAAAAATGTACAAATGAACGTAAGAGTAGCAGAGTCTTTAAAAACTGAACTATTTGCCTCTAGCTCCTTGCCTCATTGCTGGAGAAAAATTATAGCCTGTGACATAAGATAATTCCTAGGAATATGCAAAATATAATGCTGTGGTGTCAGTGTTACAAAAATTTATTTGTGCCAAGGTCATCTCTGAAAAGATTACATAAACATGAAAATAAATTAGGATGAGGAGAACACTTAGATACAATCTTGTTCAGTTTTCTATAGGATGTTATATGTGGTAGATATAACTATGAATATGGGGTAATGAGATTTTTCAGTGTTTTTGAATATTGTATACAGGCATATTTTATGAGGCATATTTTAAAAAATGATACCACAGACAAGGCAAAGTTCTGAACACAAAGATCCCAGGACACATTTTAATGATGTATGGAAGGGAGGTGTCTTTTAGAAAAATATAGCAAAAGAGTTCTTGTTGCCAGACTTGTTGCTACCTATGGGCTTTTATTTCTACCACCTTTCTCCATCTTTATCCCTTCTATCCCTAAAACACTAAGAAGGAGAGAGATAAGGGTGAAGGAAAAATGGAGTACGGTATTTGTTAGACTACTTCCTGTTGATTAGGGTCATCTAAGTACTTGGGACAAGTTTTATCTTTGTTATAGGTTATGTCCAATGAGCAACCAGCAAGACCAACATCAGCAATGATGAATAGACAGAAACAGAAGCAGTAGCAGTAGCAGCAAGAGCAGCAGCAGCAAGCAGCGCAGTGGCTTAACTCCTCTTGGGGTTCTCACATTTTTATAGCCCCCAAGAGACCAAAGATTTCCAAATGTCATACATTTGTAGAAACTATCTGCAGATGGTAAAGTCACACTACTGCCAGAGAAGGAGGTAATTTACAGTCTTCAGCTGTGGACAATAAAGTAGCCCCATATCCCACACCTGGAATTAGAATAAAAGTATATTGACTATAATATATCTGTATTTTTTGAAGAAAATGAAGTTCTAACTACAAATTCTTTTTAAGAAGTTTCCAGAATGAAATGGACATGAAGGCACAATAGGCTCCATAGTTAATACACATTTTGCATATTAAATAATTCCCATTTAGTAGAATAGGTTAAACTGGGGAAAACTCAGGAAATGCCAGTAAATATATTAATATATCTACTTGATTATGTTACAAAGAATCTGAAAGGTGGTTATTATCATCATAGAAGAGATTTCTTTTGAAATACTTTCTTAAGAGCTCCCTTCATATCTCTGTTCCTCAGGCTATAGATGAAAGGGTTCAACATGGGAGTCACCACTGTGTACATCATAGACATGACAGTGTCCTTCAGAGTAGAGTTATTAGCAGAGGGACCTAAGTAGAGGCCAATAATTGTCCCATAGAACAGTGACACCACAGACAGGTGAGAACCACAAGTGGAGAAGAGCTTGTGGATGCCTCGAGTTGAAGAGACGTTGAGGATGGAGGAGATGATGCGGCATAAGACACTATGATGAGTAGAAATGGAAGTATAACAACAAGCCCTCCTATGATCAATATCACCAACTCATTAATGTGAATATCAGAGCAGGCTAGTTTCAGGAGAGCAGACAGATCACAGAAAAAATGGGGGATCACATTGTTTTCACAGAAAGACAACCTAGTTAAGAGCAATGTGTGCAACATGGCATACAATGTTGTCAGCACCCAGGACAGCACCACCAGACTCAACAGAGCTTGGGGCTCATGATGCTGGTGTAATGCAGAGGGAAGCAGATGGCAACATAGCGGTCATAGGCCATGGCCACAAGAAGGAAGTCTCCAATCTCCAAAAACATAAAAAAGAATATTTGTGCCAGGCAGCCTCCATAGGGGATGGACGGTCCTGGCTCTGCATGTTCTGCAGCAACTTGGGCATCGTGACAGAGGAAAAGCAGAGGTCAGAGAAGGACAAGTTGCTGAGGAACAAGGACATGGGTGTGTGGAGATGGGAGTCCAGGTGAATGAGGAGGATGATGAGGAGGTTGCCCAGGACAGTGGTGAGGTACATGGCCAGGAACAGGGCGTAGAACAGGTGCTGGTGCTCTGGGGGGATGGGCAGGCCCAGGAGGAGGAACTGGGAGATGACAGTTTGGTTGTTTCCAGGCATGATCTTCTTGTAATATCTGTAAGGATAATAGTAGGACACCTCTAAAAGTAAAATAAAAATGAACATATATGTAAGACAAGTGTTTTGCAGTAATCTCATATCTATCACATTATCTCCATTTCAAATAGCTTGAGTTTCTATAACCATAAGTAACTTAATTCTTTGGTTTCTTTTTCATGTTTCATTATTCCATCTTTTATGCCCTATTCTTATCTGAGATACAAAATGTGTTTGCTTTTCTTTTACTTGCCAATTGGTTATGTGGGCTCAGCTTATGAATTTTGTTCAGCTCTGTCAGTTTCTTGTATCTCAATGTTCCCTAGGACTCATTGAAGACTGTATTACTTTATGATTATATGTCTACAGCAATGAAAACTTCTTGTAATTGAATGGCTTATAGTACAACTTAAGATTCAGTTTGGATGATTTCTATCTTACCCTAGAGAACTCTTATTTCTAAGGATGAAAGAATTTTCCCTAGAATGTACAGCAGGCCTTGTAAACCCAGCAGATTCAAAATAAAACTGCTACCTTCAGCCTCTTCTTCCTCCTTCCCCTCCTCCTTCACTCTTTCATATCATTCAAAGTAATCTGTGAACAAAGCTGAAATCTGAGAGTTGTATTTCATTCATTCATTTCTTTCATTATCTATACCCCATTAGCAAATGTTATAGATCCTGAAGTTCATTTTAATTCATCTTTATCCTTATTGTTCCTAACCTAGAAAAAATTATTATCTCACTTGAACTATTGCAATCACTGCTGAATTCACCTCCTTGTTTCTGAACCTTCACACTTTTCTTAAACACTTCCTTTGTTCTTGACATGTAAAGTGAAAATCCAATAATCCTTCCTTGCTAATGAATTTTTTATTGGAGTCACAGTGCTTGGATGATAAAATCTTAATTTTCTTTAGAGGAACACTTGACATTGATGTGCCTAAATTTACCTAACTCCATAGTCACATTTGGTCATATAAACACTTTTGTATTTTATTCCCAGCTATGCTGGACATTAGTGTATACCTTCCAGTGCTCTGCCTTTCATACCTGGTATTCCATCTGCCTGCTAATTTCTTCTTTTTGCTTCAACTCCTTGAATTACCTCTTATCCTTTATCCTTCAAGGAACAGTATATGTGGCTTTCTATGATAACTTTTCCAAGTCCATCTTGAGAACATGAGTCCTGCTACTATTTTCTCACTGTGTCTGGAACTCACCCCTAGCATTCAGTGCTTCAGTCAGCTTCTTACAACTGACTCCCAGCAGATTGTAAACTCCATTCTGGAAACACATGACTGCCTGTGACCTGCAGCGGGGACATCCTGCTTGTTGACTGCATTTACACAATATATCATTAATATAATTAGCTGCCTTTTGCACTAAGAAATGCACTCATGTTATTTTCAAAGACATCAATGCTCTATGAAAATAGTATCTGTCACTGTTAATTTGTCCCTGACAAGAACTTCCAGGGTAAGCTCTTTACTTCTAGTTGTAATTTTGCACACATGGATAATACCATAGACCTTTACATTTGACACTTATTCATATTACCAAATCAAATGATACTCTGCACATCTTTATATGTCATTTACTGTGATATCATTATGCTAAGAAAAAATATGGTGGTAATTTTAGTAATTGTGGGAATATTTCTATGCTAGGCTTATGTGGGCTCCTTCTTCAATATGCATGCACCAAATGCTCATTAATTTAATTTGTCAACTCAGATTTGTTCTTCTATTAGTCTTCTACACATTTTGCAATTGGGTTAGAATTTACCTCAATATACTTTGAGTGAGTCAAATTACCTGGCATAATATGGAGGCTCCATATACACAGCTAAAAACATTGATGAAAACTCTACAATCTCCCAAAGAAGAAAAGACTCTGGCTGTTGAGTGCACTTTGTTTACAACCTGTAGTTTCCAGGTCTTTCCTGGATATCAGTCCCTATACAGTTTCAGATTGTACAGTTCATAGTCCAGAGAGCTGGTTTATTAAAAATTAACCTTAATTTACACTCTTTTTAATCAATTTCTACCTGTATGCACACTTATTTGTGGATATAGCATGGCTGCTTCGGATTTCTGAAATATTCCAATATCAATAAATCCCAATATACATTAAATCTGAAAAAATGAAACATAAAGACTTACAACAAGACAAGTCCCATCTCCTTTTTAAAGTGCTTAATTCATCTTCATTAACAAATTCTATATTTCAAAGTTATCTTCTAACATTAAGTAAAGGAAAATATCTACTGAAACCTTACACACAATTTGTAAGGAGGTTGCTTCTTGTATAACTGAGAAGATAGCATTTCTGGTGTTGTGTGTAACTAGGAATCACAGATGAGAAAGTTCATGTGCAAATTTTGCATGAAGTAAACTGCTTCATGTTTCCCAGACCTACAAGATTCCAAGTTCCCTGGCTAGAGTAAACCTACAAATCTTTTAACATGGATTAAAAGATTTAAAATTTAATATGAGTGAAAATTCACTAGGATACTTATTCAAATGTTGATATTATACTCCAATTAAGATATTGAAATTTTAATTCACACCCATAGATAGAGAGTTACTGTTGTAAATAAACTGAGCAATCTTTTAATTTACAGTCAGTAGTTTCTTCAGATAAATTGGAACTCTATTACTGATTTGAAATCAATCTGAATATTTGAAATCTCTTGAGATAATTTAAAAATAAAAAGTCTAAGAACTACAGCACAAAACCTGTGTGGATCACAGAGCTGTTGTTACAATGAGGTGATAGCATCTGTTAAGAATATAATGTGTAGTGATATTAATGAATATTATCATTAAAATATACCTGGAAAATAGTAGTTAACATGCTTGTGGAAGTTTAGGAAGACTGGAAAAAAAAGAGAAATGTTGAATAAAGAAGTATCACCTCTAAAACTCTACACTGAAAAAAATCATACAACCCGGAAAAACTAGACCATCCTTCCCAACTCACCTACAACATATTCAAGTGACTTTGAGACCCAGCCTGAGATCCTACTCCCATATTAATTGCAGAACTGTGAAGCAATGCCTCTATGTTCATAATATGAGTACTATCCCTGTTCATATGTTCCAGCATTCTCAGCTCTGGACCTAAGGGAACATGCTCTCAGGAGTCCAGACCTGTGAATAACTCACTAAAGACACATTAATTAATCAGGACCTTTCTAGAATAATTAATAGTCCCGCAACTGTGAGTGGTCTACCTCTGATAACATCTAGTTCTGTTTATGAGAAGGTGGCAATGACACTGACTCATAGATAGATGTATAGTCACTATTCCATTGGGGGTTGGCAGGAATCTTTCATGGCTATGACATATTTTATGGAATATTAAAAGTGCAATTGCAAGATTTCTAAAGTACTTAAGTACAATACTCAATATGATTTAAAATATATTAGAAGTATGATAATTAAAACTAGAATCCATCAAATTTTGGGGCAGTAAACTACAATGAGAAGCACATGCTTTGGAAAGATTAACAGATTATCCACTCTCAATACAACTTGCTGTAAATAGGCCCTAGTATAGATCCGCATGCTACTAACAAAGATATGTTAATAAGTAAGAAAAAATAACTCCTTCAAATCATGTTCAATTAATTTTCAGATAAATATCTTATAAAATCTATGGCTCTTTACATTTCTAGGTGAAATTTAACAGCCCACCCCACCATCATATTTGTACCATTGTCCACAAAATCATAGATAACATATTAACTTCTGCTTTCAGTGCCTGTGGCAATTGGCTCTCAACATCTGGTTCACATGCTGTAGAGATGCTTTATATAGTGCTATGCTGAATATTTTCATTCCAAAGTAATCTACATATCTATTGGTCTTACAATCATTAGAATATTATTCATTAGACTAATATTTGGTTTTGTACATGAAAATAATATGTGGTACTATAAGTTCAACATTATGTTCTAGTTGTGTATAAAACTCAAGACTTATTTAGTGATGTGTATCATTTATCCAGTATTGAATGACAAGCTTGCTCTTTGTATAGTATTTTATAGAAGTATTATATCTTTGTTGTGATATGTTTCCTCAAACTAATGTGTGTATGACTTTATTGCAAATACAGTGTTCACAGGACTATGCAGACATGATGGTATCTTTACAACCCTGACCCAATCAATCCATCTAATGATTAGTCACAATATGATAGCATTATGGAGAGACTGGAGAAACTAAGATGAAGCGCATGATTGGAGGAGGTAGACCATAAGCATACCTTTGAAGAGTACACTTGTTTCTGTTGCACCATCTTTTTGTTTCTTTGCTTCCTGGTTGCCATGAAGTGAACGTGGTTTTTTTTTCTGCCATATACTTTTATTGATGTATAATTTTGCATCTGTAGCACAATTTGTAAAGAGCAACCAATAGGTTTGGTAATAGTCTGGATTGTTTGCAGGTGTCCATGGTGTCCCTTTGGCCAATAACTTAAATAGATGTAACATATTAGGGCACTGGAAGTTTCTTTACAAACGGATGGTACTGCCCTATTGTTGAAAACAACACCATGATATCTCATGGAGGATCAGATTGGTGCATAACTATACCTTTTACCCTTACTGAATATTTTCATGGCACAACAAGTTATTCTATACAGTAATGAAGGAGAAAGGTAAACACTAATTTAGCTATAAAGTCTTTGATATATAATAGTCACCTGTCTACATGATATGTTTGTGTAAAAGTGCCACAAAAGTTGTGAGAGTAACTAACCATTTCCTGATACAATTTTACTTGCCTGTAACATTAAATTGTGTCAAGATGTCATTTTGTAAAACACTTTATTCAGTATTTAACAATTTTTCAAAACCCTAACCCTAACCTTAACCCTAATCCTATCCCAAAGGAATTACTTTGTACTTATTGATTGTGTACTTATAAAATTCATATGTAAAGAAATCTAAAACTCAGAAAACATTATGGTTTTTTAGCCTTTCTGTTGTGCTTAACCTTCTTGTTGAAAAATATTGTATACAATATATCTGAATTATTATTTCCCTTAACTCCACTCAGATCCCCCCACCCTACTCAACTCTATGTCTCCTTTCTCTCTTTAGAAAACAAATGGGCAAGTAGAAAAAAAGGTACACCAAAGAAAAAGTATGAGAAGTACATACAGATACATAAAAACACAAAACCTTAAGATGCAATGTATGAGCAAAATACTAATAAGGTAACATATGCCCAGTCAAAATAAAATCTCCAAAATATATCTTTAGGTTTGATTTGAAGCGGCCATCAATGGCTGGGCATGGGGATTATACTTAGTGTGGTTTCTATATTTAGTAAGACACCATTGGAAAAACTATTTTTTCTTTTTGAGAAGTTATTAATTGGAGATAATTTTGAAAATACAAATTCAGCCAACTTGAGAACCAATTCAACTCTGTTCTCTAATGCCTCATTTAGGGAGTTTCAGGCAAATCTTCAAATGAAGCTTACAGAGCAGCCAAAAGCTATGTCACATTGCTGTGTCCTTCACTTTATTTCCTGATACTTAGACATTGTAATAGTTCCCATGATCAAAAGTAGACAGGTGAGTGTACGACAGTAAAATATTTTTGAGGAATAGAAATAAAGAACAATCAGATGACTTTTTCATGATAAATTATTATAACTGTCATTATTAGTTATTGTCAGTATTGACTGTGCCTATTTGTAAGTGAAACTTTCATATAAACATTTGTAGAAGAAAGTGTCATGCTGTAGAATTTTGGTTCTAGTTTTATTTTCAGGTATTTTCTGAAATATGTATTCACCTATATGAGGAAAAAGTTGATATATTTTGAAAAGTTGATAAACTAGTGATTGGCAATATTTTAATATGTACTTTCATATTTGTTTCCTATCATGTTGCTACATTGGTAGCTATAACCCCCTTTTCAGAATCTCTTGGAGTTTGTACAAATAATTATGTTGCTCATGAATAGCTTAATCACTGTCTTAGGGTTTTATTCCAATGTAGAGACACCATGATCAAGGAAACTCTTATAAAGCACAATATTTAATTAGGCTGGCTTATAGTTTTAGAGGATTAGTCCATTATCATCATAGTGGGAAGCATGACATTATGCAAGCAGAGTTTGTGCTAGAAAAAACAAGAGTTCTTCATCTTGGTCCAAAGGTAGTCTAGAGAAGATTGTCTTCTGCAGTCCACCAAGAGGAGACTAGATTCCATAGTGGGGCATAAACTTGAACATATGTATGAGACCTAAAATCCAGCATCCACAGTGACATACTTCCTCCAGTGAGGCTACAACTCCTAATACTGTCACTCTCTATGGTCCAAGTATTCAAACACATGAATTAATGGGGCGGGCAGGCATACCTATTCAAAACACCACAATCACATAACCCAATATATAAACAGTTTAGTTCTGTTTCTTGTTCTACTTTACTACACTGTGATAAATAACTTTCTAAGACTTAAAAATACATTGAACTTGATACATAAAAAAAGAAAACTGGAGCAACTGTTTTTGCCAAGATGGTGCCAAGTGTGAAGAAGGAAGCTCTTGCCCCTCCCAAACCTGAAGCCAAAGCAAAGACCTTGAAAGCTAAGAAGGCTGTGCTAAAAGGTGTTCTCAGCCACACAAAATATCAGCATGTCACCCACCTTCCAGGACCCCAAGACCCTGCAGCTCCAGAGGCATCTCAAATTATCCTCAAAAGAGCACACCCAGGAGAAACAAGCATGACCACTATGCTTCATCAAATTCCCTCATGAATACTGAGTCAGCCATTAAAAGATAGAGGATAGAAACACACTTATGTTCATTGTGGATGTTAAAGGCAACAGGCACCAGATCAAACCGGCCATAAAGAAACTCTACAACATTGATGTGGCCAAAGTCAATGACCTGATAAGGCCTGATGTAGAGAAGAAGGCATCTTTGCTTGGCTCCTGATTATTATACTCTAGATGTTGCCAACAAGATTGGGATTAACTAAACTGATCCAGATGGCTAATTCTAAATATATAATTTTTTCACCACAAAAATAACAATAAAATTTTGGGAAAACAACAAACATAGAATTTGTAGCAAAATTAATGCAACAGAATACAAACATTGGAGAAGAAACAAGATCTAAAGGTGATTGTTTTAGGAACTTAATAAGAATGCCTTAAAGTCAAAAGAAGCAGAGAAAATGACCATACACACACACACACATACACATCACAAAGTAGGAATCAATTGAAATCAAAAATCAAGTATCAAAAGAGATTTAAAACCTGCTGATTTTTAAAATGGTAACAATCCATTAGTCGTTCCAAAAATGATGTCTGCATAAGTCATATTAATAAGAAATGAAAGATGATTTATGCTATACATGCTTGGAAAATTTAGAGAGTAACAAAAGTGCTCTCAACAACTCCATTCTGATAAATTGATAGTATAGCTCAAAACAGCATTCACAATTATTTCAGTGGTGTTTAAATAGCTTGGGCTTAGTCTACTGAGATCTAAGCTGGATCACACAAAATTCTGTGAATCTCATAAACAGGCAAAGGGTAAGTATGCATCTGACTTTCTCTTCATTTCCACCTTCATACTAAGTATATTAAAGAATGATCAGTGGCCATCAACTGCTCCCACCTCAGGGCTTTGGAAAATTGGTTCTATATAGGTCTGGGTAATTGCACAAGATCAGGATTCCTTCAGGGATGCAAAGCCCTTTGGGTCCATAGATGGCTAAAAGGGGATGTAAGAAGATGTGGACTACAGAATAATGTACTTTCTTGTTCTTATAATGAATAAAGGTGTCCAGGATCTGAAGCAGGAACTGTGATACACCTTCAGCCATTCTAGATAAATTATCAGGAGGAACTTTATTGTCCTCCAAATTACAAATCTTGCACTTCCAGTTTTGTTAGCATGACAAGCAGTTTTCAGGTATGATATTATTCTTTGCCATTTTTATACTTTTAACACTTCGAAATATTTATAAATATCTTGTTTCACAATTACATTGATAATAATTTTGTTAAAATTGAGTTTCTTAAATTACTTATTGGGCATTTTTCCCATTTCAACCCAATAACAACTCTTTAGGAGGGCAATGCTGCAGTGCCTAAGCCTTCTTTAATAAGTCTTTAATTTTAAAGATTGGGAAGGTTTGAAGAGATCTATCCAAAAGAGCACAGATATCAACAACACCAGAGTATTCACACCACCTGAGTGTCCATTTATAAAATTGAATATCAACTTGAAAACCAGAGTCAGTGTTTTCAGAGAATTTCAAGTGAGCTGAGGGTATAATAACTGCTAAAACTATTTCCTTGGACAGACTTATCTGCTATTCAGGTAAAAATTGTGAGTTCTACAAATGAAGAAGTAAAGTCCATTGGGTCAGCAGCAGAAACCATCACAAGTGATCTTTGCTTTGTAGTTTCTTCATGTAACCCTACATAAACCCTGGGTCTCACTCATTCACAGAATACAAATAATATATATTACTCAAATATATATAATAATTATGTTACTCAAAGTTTTCTGGTTTTTTCTATTAACTGCTCACATGAGGCTTGTCACATGATGAAAGGTCAGAGTTACTTCAGTCTGATATAATGTTAATAACTAAATTAAATGTCAAAAACACAGCAAAACACCTTCATAAAAATACCTTGAACTGTAATTTGACCAAAATGGATTTTAAGCCCTAGAGCAGTTTCAATAAAAACTATCATGTTAAGTTTTTTATTCCCCATGAACTCAAGGGAATTTAATCAAAATTAACTGATAATATGTTCATTGTATATATTTTTCTACATCATTATCAGTGGAACCCTATTTATATTGGAATGAATATATGAATATAGTAGAATCACATAAAGCATAAAATATTAGACATTAGTATTACTAAAAAGAGCACTGCATTTTGCACACCACAAAACTTTCCATAAATACATAATCACATCCTAAAGCTAATTGCAGACTATCAAAATTTAATGGTAAAAGGGTAAGTTTGGTGACTTCATATTTTAGGAGAATGAAGAAGAGTAATTATTTGAATCTAATGTAAATTTCTTCCTTAAATTTTAGCCTATGTCTCAGGCTATAGCATGGCCAGGAAATCTTCATAAATACTGTCAGGGCTTAACTTGTTGCAGGATGAAGACGAGTATGACCTTTCCTGCATGAAGTTTATAGTCTGTCAATAATAGCTGTTATTGAATGACAAGCTATGAGATGAGTACAAGATGGTATGAGACCACAGTAACTGGTCTTACTATATAAGGACACAAAGAAATTATAACAATATATGGCATGTCTGATTGTGGAAACATAAAAGGGACAAGATATACCACAGAGGAGAAGATGTGATATCAAGGAGAATATTAAGGTAGAAGTGATAGAGTCACAAGCTTCAACTCAGAGTAAGCATTGCTGAAGAGTAAAATGCATATGTGCGTGTGAGGCCATATTTGGCTGTACTGGATGATAGAAGTTGGGTAAGCAACCAAGGTTTGTGATGTTATAGATATTGTGTTCTTAAAAAGAATATGGTCATCTAAGGAATGAATTTGGAAAGAGAGAGTGTATTCATATCTCATAATGCTAATGTAGGTTAAATTTTATTGAATAAAATAGTATTGAGACATTGGACAGAGGTTGGAATTGAATGTTGATTTCAAATTTCACTTAGGAAATTATGGCATCCATTTCTAGGAATGCAATTAGATGATTTGAATAACTGATAAGAAGGAATGAAGATGAGAAACTGTATGAGCTCCTGGGTTGGTGTCCAAGGGAAGAAAAAAGAAAATATGTAGTAGAACTCTCATACAGGATAATGAATTAATTTTTAAATATTATGAAAAAGTAAAGAAATGGGAAAAAGAACATGCTATGGGAAAAGAGTGATTTCTTTGGGAATGAACTGAGCTACATGTGCCTGTGAAAGATGATTAGTCAGCAGCAAGGTAGCTAATTTTGTAGATCACAAAACAACTGCATCTGAATTTAAATGGTAATCTAATGCATCAAAGTATATGGGTATTTCTTGGGACTCATTTTGAATTATGAGAATTAGGCATACAAAACTTCTGCAAGAAACTTCACAGAAATAAACTATAGAATGTTGTAAATTGTAGTTTACACCATTCTTTAACAGCAATGCAAGAAAGAGAAATGCCAATATGTTTCCATATGAGAAGGAATTAGATGTAATCAGGCAATGCTAGAAAAGTAGAACATGCTAAGACAATGTGGCTATAAAGACTGAACATATTTAGACGTAAGGACTAGAGTTATTTTGAAGAGAGTAGATCAATTATGTAGAGTATACAACACACCTTGTGTGTCACAAACCATGTCCTTTTTCATGAAATGTGGATATGGATTTGTGGGTAGGTATCAGCAGAGTGTACAGGATTTGTTTTGTATGCATCATCTACCAAGGACAATAGAGGAAATAAATAGACCAAGATTATTCCATGTCATAGTGAAGTAAAGAATATAAAAACTAAAGAATATAAAAAATAAAAGAAACTTCTTTGTAAGTAAACAAATGAGACAAAAAAGTGGAACCACTGTGATTTTAAGAAAATGTAATTTTTTTCTTAAAGTCACTAGAGAAAGAACATGAATGGGAACAACCAAACTTTGATATCGAAGTTCCTCCTACTGGGTCTACCCATCCCACCAGAGTATCATCTCCTGTTCTATGCCCTGTTCCTGGCCATGTACCTCACCACCATCCTGGGGAACCTGCTAATAATTCTCCTTGTTCGACTAGATTCCCATCTCCACACACCCATGTACTGTTCCTCAGCAACTTGTCCTTCTCTGATCTCTGCTTTTCCTCTGTCACAATGCCAAAATTGCTGCTGAACATCAGAGCAAAGAACCATCTATATCCTACGTTGGCTGCCTGACACAGATGTATTTCTTCATGGTTTTTGGAGACATGGAAAGCTTTTTCTTGTGGTCATGGCCTATGATCGCTATGTGGCCATCTGCTTTCCTTTGCATTACACCAGCATCATGAGCACCAAATTCTGTACTTCACTAGTGCTACTACTGTGGATGCTGACAACATCTAATGCCCTGCTGCATACCCTACTCATGGCTAGATTGTCTTTTTGTGAGAATAATGTGATTCTCCATTTTTTCTGTGATATTTCTGCACTTCTAAAGTTGTCCTGCTCAGACACTTATGTTAATGAGTTGATGATATTTATCATGGGAGGGCTTATCATTATTATTCCATTCTTACTCATTGTTATATCCTATGTAAGGATTTTTTCTCCATTCTCAAGATTTCATCTACCCAGGGCATCCACAAGGTCTTCTCCACTTGTGGTTCCCATCTGTCTGTGGTGTCTCTGTTCTATGGGACAATTATTGGTCTCTACTTATGTCCATCAGGTAATAATTCAACTGTAAAAGAAAATACCATGGCTATGATGTACACAGTGGTGACTCCAATGCTGAACCCCTTCATCTACAGTCTGAGGAACAAAGACATGAAGAGGGCTCTAATAAGAGTTATCTGCAGCAAGAAAATCTCTCTGAAATGGACAGTACTTTTAATTGATACCTAATTTCATGTAATCATGTATTGATATTAATATTCTATATCAGATATTGTCCCTCATCCTAGGACCTACAGGGAAGGGGCATACTACATAACTGTTTAATACATGAAAGAGAAGAGACTTGGTGCACTAGTTGAAGGGGGAAAGGTTTCTTAGATACCTGCTACAACTTCCTCCTCACCTTGAATAAACAATCCTGAAAATTTACGGTGGATGAGGAACTGTCTAACATTATCTCTGTTCCCCTTATGTTATTACAAAATTTTATCATGTTACCATGATTTCTGTGTTCATGGATACATCAGTTGAAATAGTTTACATAATGGATTTATGACACTGGATCACAATAAAATTTCTACACTAGCCTACTTCCTTCTAGTCTTTCCTACAGGTTCCCCATACGGGTTTTGATATTATTTTTCCGTCTTAGCTCCCCATAGTCTTTCTACCCATCTTAAATTTGTTGGAATCATTACATACAATTGTCATTTATATAATTTTGTTTTAATTTGGAATTAATAAATAGGGGTCATTCAATTTATTTCTCTAAGAGGGAAAGAAGAAGGAAAGCTAGAAGCTGCTAATTCCTCATGTACATCCATATTTTATTTTGTAAAACATCTATATTTAGTGGATAGCGTTTTTAACACTTGTGGCAATCTAAAAGAGATAGAGAAGGTTCTGTTTCATAGACTGAAGAATATGAAGTTTATTGACTTCCCATATTCCACAAAGGGACAATGTGTGAATATGTATGAGACTATAGACCACTTCTACTTTTTTGTCTGATTTCTGTAGAAAGATGATTTTCTTTATTTTTTATATTCTTTGTTAAACTGCAGCATGGAATAATCTTCATCTATTTATTTCCTCAGTTGTTTTTTAGTAGGTGATGACACACAAATCCAATTGTTTATACTCCACTCATCAGTACCCCCTGACACATCATCTCCATGTGAAGGCAGTCCTGCATCTATGGGCTACTTACTGCCTGGGGAACCTGCCTGGGGAACATATTCACTTGAACCTCTGTGCAATCATCAAATGAAATATGCACACCTTGATCTCTTCTGTTTCTACCCAGTCTTCTCTTTGTACTTTATTCTGTTTCTTGAAGAATGATGTTGTCTCCCAACCAGTGATCTATATGATCACTCCTATGCACACACACACACACACACACATACATACACACACTTAAAAAATGAACAATCACTCATAGAATTTTAAGTTGTACCTTTTTATTGAATATTGTTTTAAAATATGTTGTATTGTAGTTCTCATGTACTTAAGATTGTACCTGCTGTTGTTATGCTAAACCCTGAAATCTCATTGGCACAGTATCACAGAATTATCAGGGACATCACAGACAATATGTAAATTAAGTCTGTTTCCTCCTCATGTGAAAAATAAAGTTTAAGAGATAGAAATATTCAATGGCAATGACATTATTTTTAATATCTGTAGAATGTAATGAAGAGTTCGGCTGAACAATATAAAGAAATACTGCAGTGAAAAATATAGCCAAGAATATGTAGGTTTTAAACATATTTTTAAAAATTCAATTGACACATAAGTTAATAAAAGTTCATTAAGAAAATATGGTGTGATGAATACCACATGTAATGTAGAAGATGGACTGTGTGAGAGTGGAAGTGGTTTAAAGAAAAGAGAAGGTAAGGAACAAGAGACATTAACAAAAATATTAACAAATAAATTAGAAATCAAGCCAGATGTGATCATATACCTGTGATCCCAGCACACATGCAGCTAAAGCAGGCACATCAACAAAATGTGAGGTCAGCTCAGCTGCTCAGTGTGACCCTGTAAAATCAGCTTCACTGTACAATGAGACCCTGTGATGTTTGCCTCACTCACTGCAAAGTAGGACCCTGTGAAGTCAGCCTGAAGTGCATAGTGAGGCCCTTGGGAAATGGAACTCCCAAACATCAATTTGGGCCAGTGGAATATCAAGCATAAAGTTACAATATGAATGAGAAAATTTTCACTTAGGCACATACCTAAAATAAGTTGGGATTAAAAAAATTGGTTTCGCTTTCATTATAAAGGCAATTACAAATTATAATTGTCAGAAAGCAGAATGAGCAATCAAATGATGATCAGATAAATAAAATATATTATTATCATAAAATGAGACATTATCCAACAACAAAAGTGAATAATTTTTGATGTATTCAACCGTGTGGAGTTTCTGTAGAGAAAAAGAAGGCAAATATAAAGAGCAGATACTGAATGAGTGAATTTCATTTAGATATCTTAAAATGCCATATGCCAATGATCATACAAAAAGGTCATGTACTTCTGTATATTTATGTTTTTACCCATAGATTTGTGTTGTTCGCAGCCTTGAGCAGAGAAGCTCATTATCCCAATGGGTATTGGTTAACACTAAGTGAAATAAATGTTTAATTGCTGAGACTAAGTGACTATGATATGCATCCATAGATGTGATCTTATCTGGACCATCCCTCCTCCAAGTGTCAGGGAGCATCATGAAAGAAGA
This sequence comes from Mastomys natalensis, assembly GCA_021653895.1. Taxonomy (NCBI): domain Eukaryota; kingdom Metazoa; phylum Chordata; class Mammalia; order Rodentia; family Muridae; genus Mastomys; species Mastomys natalensis. The sequence continues at coordinate 94,847 of JAJTUV010002666.1, read as the reverse complement.
GGTACAAAGATTGAAAGAGCCAGGGGATGGGGACTAGTAGGACCTTTAAAGGAAGCCTGGTTTTTGGTCGAGCACAGGCTAGAAATCCCTGGAGACCCCAGGTGATCCTGAGGGTCCCCAGGTGGGACTGCAGGTGACCCTAAGGGATGGCAGGCATTTCACCACACCCCTAGACACTAGGTTCCTGACATGAGCCCGCAGGCCTCCATACATTTGTATCCTTCAGTGATGTAGGGCAATGCCCCCTAGCCCCTCCACAGGTAGAGGGCTTGACTACAGGCCATCTAGCCTCAAGACAGATCTCCATGTTCATGAGATATCTAAAGACCAGAAGGGCTTAACCAATTAAGCTTTTCTTCCCAGACCCTCCTCCCTGCAAGAGGCATTTAAACCTCAGGTTCGCCCTGAGAAAGGGGGGGGTACTGTTTCTCATCTACTTTTTGCCACTTCTTTTCTTTGGGATCCACCTTGGGGAGCAATGGAAAAGGCCTTCACCTACAGAGCCACCATCTAATCTCCCCTAGAAGACCTCTCTGTGTTCCCAGCCACAGCGACCACCAATCCAAGCCAACAGCCTACAACAAAGTCAAGCCAAACTGTTGGACAAGCCAAGGACTCTACCCATGGGGTGCAACCAGAGCTTCTCTCCCCCCTCTCCCTTTTGGCTGCTGGCCAGTCCAGCCCGTGAGCCCCACTTGGTTCTCAGCTCTACCGCAGCTTCCAGAGGTACTTGGGTTCCCAAGAGTCTGAGAACTAGATGGTCTCTAGCCATGCTTCAGGCCCAGGAACCACCCCCTCTGCCCCTAGCTAGCTCTGGCTCCCATGGGACCTCAGACTTCTCTCCCCAACCCCTAGAGTGATGTCCCTGCAGCAGCTTCTCACAGCCTAACACCCACCTGGCACTGACGTGTGGTGAGGGCAGTCAAACTTTCTGCATCCTTTATCCTTTATCCTTTATCCTTTATCCTTTATCCTTTATCCTTTATCCTGCATCCTGCATCCTGCATCCTGCATCCTGCATCCTGCATCCTGCATCCTGCATCCTGCATCCTGCCTTCCAGAGCAGTGGCCCTAGGTCCATGGCAGGGTAGATGCGAGACCCCCCCCACACACACACACTTTACCCAGCAGGGGACAAGGACTGTGAGATGCTAATCTCATGATGACAGAGCTGTTGCAATCATAAGTTTCAGGGACTGTGGTCACTTGAATGCACAAGATCAATCCAGTTAAAATTTCCAGTTTGAACAATTCCAACAGCAATTGACATCCCACCGCTAGATGAAGAGCTATGGATAACTGACAATTGCAGAGACAGGGAGCATTCCTCAGTGTTGAGATCCCTGATGGGTTATCCAGTAAAAAATGTTCAGTCCTAGATGCATATACATCAATCAATGCTGAATGAGATCAGTGGGTATGCATACATGTGGATTTGTTTATCTCTATGAATAACCATGAAGTTAAAGAAGTTCCTCTTCTGTGAATTTGGGAGGAGTGTCAGATATAGGATGAGTATGACAGAGGAGAGAAAAATAAGAAGTGATGTAATTGTATTTTAAATTTTAAAATAATTCAACATGGAAGTGGGAGGGGCTCCTAATACCCCATTCTTTCCTTAGTAGCTCTTGACATTTGATCACTTCTATGAAAGGGAAAGTCCTTTCATAGAGGGGGTGGACATCATCAGGCTGCCCACACACTAGTGAATGACCCACAGTCATGTGCATCTGTGCAGCACTAACTGAACTTTGGTTTATGTAATAATAATAATAAAAATAAAATATTTGAGTTTATAAGTGAGATGTATAGAGAGGAGGGTCAAAGGAGTTGGAGAGAAGTTACTGAGAAAGATAAGGTGAAAATGGATTGTATACATCTAAGAAACTTTAAATTAATGAAAATAAATACTTTGAGAGAACATCAAATTTTCACAAAAATCAGAAGCTTTGATATGTATACATAATGTACACATGGGATGTGCATGTAATTTATATGAATGTTTATATACATATTTTACATATATGTGTATGTGTATGGGACAGAATCCATGTAGGAAAGGCTATAGCAAGCAAATAAGTCTTTCTGGATATGGTGCACAATTTAGCATGTCTGTGATGGGTGTACTCTGAAGGGGCATAGTCCTGGAGATTTTTCCCAAGACTGTTTTTTGTTGCTGATATGCCTTTCCTGCTACGATTACATAGCCTAATGATTCCTGGGCATCAGCCAACCCTATTGGGCAAATTTCTTGCAGACCAACATGAAGATGAATGTTCGTAAATCAATGCTGTTTAGATGAATTAATAACTTTATAGAATTCCTGATTTGATTCAAATAATTTTAGGAAGAAAGTTTAAGGAGATGGTGTTAGATTTTTTTTTTCTTTTAGAAAGACGCAATAAAGTTAGAATCAAGTAAAGACTGCCCCCCTCATAGAATAGTAAGTAAAGGCTGCATAGTAAGTAATACAATGAGCTTTCATAAATTGCACTAAGAAGAGAAATAGGGTTAGGAAGATTCTGATCAAGGAAAAACACTCATTCTAGGTCAGACCCAAGGATGAGGCCACAGGTTTGCGCTATGGCACTATGGCAAGGCATGTGAAACTGTTGCTTTGAACTTATAATGGGCTTATAGAATGAAGCACTGCTTTAAACTTATCAACATCCTCCTGTAACTCCCTTTTTTGTGTAACATTTTACCTATGAGGTGATTTTTTTTTCTTACAATAGAACTTTTTGTCTAAAAGCTATAAAAAGCTGAGAGCAAAAATAAAGTTTGGTGTAGAACTTTTCTCCTTCATAAGTTGTGTGTATGTTTCTGTATATGCCCGACTTCTCTTTCTTTGTTTGTTTCTTTGTTTCTCTTTTCTTTCTTCCTTCCTTCCTTTCTTTCTTTCTTTCTTTCTTTCTTTCTTTCTTTCTTTCTTTCTTCTTTCTTTCTTCTTTCCTTTCTTTTCTTTCTTGTCCTTTCTCTGTGGCTGAGGAAGAGATAACAAACTGAGCTTCTCCTCTGTCCAGAAGAATCCCCTGAGTCAAAGAGTAAAGAGTCCAAATAACTACTTTTCTTTTCTTAATCCCCTGCTGCTATCAGCAGGAATCCATTTCCAGAAGCTATCAGCTTTTGACCTAGCATAGCAAGAGTTAAATTGCCAGAATCCAGAAGCCTCTGGCCTCAGAATAGGAAGAGAGAGAGACCCCCAGAACACTAAGGAAGAGTTAAAGGACAGAAATCATCAGCCTTTGGCCTTCATTCAATGCTGTGTTCCACCTCAGTACTTGACTGACTTGACTGTAGGGGCAGGACCCTGGCATATATAATATATATATATATATATATATATATATAATATCCTATATATATATAGGATGATATGACAGAGGATGAATATATATATACATGTGTATGTGTGTGTGTGTACATGTATATGTTAGTATATGTATATGTATATGTATATGTATATGTATATGTATATGTATATGTATATTGTCTTAGTTTAGGTTTCATTGCTGTGAAGAGACACTATGACCAAGTCAGCTCTTATAGAGGACATTTAATTGGGACTGGTACAGTTTCAGAGGTTCAGTCTATAACCATCATGCCAAGAAACATGACAGTATGCAGGCAGATATGGTGCTCTAGAAGGAGTTGAGAATTCTACAACTTGATCCAAAGGCAGCCATAAGGAGACTGTCTTCCAGGCAGTCAGGAGGAGGCTCTGAAATATGACACTGGGTAGAGCTAGAGCACTAGGAGACCTTAGAGCCCACCTCTACTGAGATACAATTACTTCAACAAGGCCACCCCTACTCCAACGAAGGAATACTTCCTCATAGTGCCACTCACCATTGGCCAAGACAATATACATATATATGTATTATATGTATGCGAATGTGCATGTGTATGTTTAAGTGTACATGTAGATGTACATATATGTATATACATGTAGATGTACACATATGTATGCATATATGTGAAACACTGATTAGACTCTTCTTCACACATTATATGGGAATTGACTAAAAATTAAAAACAAAGTTAGATCATGTGAATATCATTTTAAGAGTATATATTAGTAGTCCATGTAATAGATTTCTTCATCATATTTTATACAAATGTGATGCTTTGATGGTTTTGGTTTGGTCATTTTTTAAATTATTTTTTCTCTTTTTTTTTCTTATATATTACATTCTGACTGCTGTTTCCCCTCTTCCCTCACCCATACTCACCTTCTCTACATCTCCATTCCCCTGGATCTATCCCTGCTTCTCCTCTCCTCAGAAAGAGCAGATTTTCCAGGGACATCATCAAATACAGCATAACAAGTTACAATAAGACCAAGCAGTATTCTCATATCAAGGCTGGAGGAGGCAACCCAGTAGGAGGGAAAGGGTCCCAAATCAAGACAAAGAATCAGAGATAAGCCTCTCTCCTACTGTAGTAATTCAAAAAGACCACCCAGCTATACAACCATAACATATATGCAGAGGACCTAGGTCAGAGCCATGCAGGCTCCCTGATCTTTGTGAGCCCACTTGAGTCCCAGGCAGTTGACTGTATAGGCCATGTTTTCATGATGTCCTTGATCCCTCTGGCTCCTCTAATCCTTCCTACCTCTCTTCCATAGGACTATCCAAACTCTCTGCCTAATATTTGGCTGTGGGCTCTGCATCTGTTTTCATCAGTTGCCACATGAAGTCTCCCTGGTTTATCTGATGGTGATCATGCTAGGCTCCAGTCCCAGTACATCATGCAGACATGGTAAACTATAGGTTGGAAATTTTGTGGCTGGGTTGGTGTCCCATTTCCTTCACTTGAGTCCTTGCCTGGTTACAAAGGATGGCCAGTTCAGGTTATGTGTTCCCCATTATTAGGGGTCTTCACTAGTGTCACCGTTGTAGATTCTCTGAAGTTTCTGTTGCACTAGTTTTCTAACTTGTACCACAAATGATCCCAATTGCAGCTGTCTCCTTTTGTATTCTTTCCATCCAACACACTCCCTGATCCTTACTATTCCCATATATACATTCTCCACATGCCCTAGCCCACCAGAGAAATATATGCTATCTCTAACAAGCAGTGAAAATCCTATATGATCTCCTTGAAGAAGGAAATTGATGAAGATATCAGAAGGTGGAAAGATCTCCCATGCTCATGGGTCAGAAGGATCAACATAGTAAAACAGTCATCTTACCAAATCCATTTACATATTCAATGAAATACCCATCAAAATTCTAACACAATACTTTACAGACATTATCAGGGCAAAACTAAACTTCATACAGGAAAAAAAAAAGAACAGCTAAAGCAATTATATACAATAAAAGAACATCCAGAGGTATCATCATCAATGTTTTCAAGATATATTAAACAGCAATAGTAAAAAAAAAAAAAATACAACCACATAGTAGTAATATAAAAACAGACAAGTTGCTCAATGGAAGTGAATCAATGACACAGACATAAATCACACATCTATGGACACATAATTTTCAATAAAGAACTGAAATATACAATGAAAGTAAGAAAGCATTTTCACCAAATGGTGCTATATCTAGCTAGATAAATGGGTAGTATACAACTCACTATTTCCATTTATCTTCTCTTCTCTTGTCTTCTTTTGTTGTCTCTTCCCTTCTTTCCTCTCCTCTTCTCTTTTCTTTCTCTTCTCTTTTTGTCCACCTCTGTGTACTTTCAGTCCTATTCCCTAATAATTAAACTTCATTATCTTGTTTTGTTTTTCTGCAACATACAAGAGAAAACAGTGAAAATTTTCTTTATAATAAAAGTCTTGATGAAAATAGAAAATGAAAGGAACTTATATTGCCCCTTGCCCATACACAGAAACAGCTCGACTTCCAGGAGATGTGTTATCATCAGATTCTCAAGATGGTCAGGCTCAAGCCAGAGATAGCAAGGCCAGTTAACACCAGGGATAACCAGATGTCTAGAGGCAAGTGCAAGAACATAAGCAAAAGAAATCAATGCCACTTAACACCATCAGTACCCAGTTCTCTCACCACAGCAAGCCCTGGATACCCCAATACTCTCGAAAAGCAAGATTCTAACCTAAAATCCTATCTCATGTGGATGATATAAGACCTTAAGGAAGACACAAATAACTCCTTAAAAGAAATACAGGTACAATAAAACACAATACAATACAATACAATACAATACAATACAATAAAAACACAGGTAAACAGGTAGAAGCATTTAAAGTGGAAAGAGATAAATCCCTTTAAAACTACAGGAAATCAAAATCAAACAGGTGAAGGGGTTGAAGAAAACTGTCTAGGATCTAAAAAATGGAATTAGATACAATAAAGAAATCACAAAGGGAGGCATCCCTGGAGATGAAAAACCTAGGAAAGAGATCAGGAGTTAAGATGCAAGCATCACCAACAAAACACAAAGGAAAGAAGGGGAATCTTAGGCAAACAAGGTACCATAGAAAATATTGACACAACAAAAAAAAAAAAATAATAACAAAAATCAGGAACCAATAATCATTGGTCTTGAATATCTCTCAACATCAGTGGACTCAATTATCTAATAAAAACACATAGACTAACAGACTGAATAAGTAAACAGGACCCAGTATTTTGCTGCATATAGGAAACACACCTCAGTGACAAAGAAAGACACAATGTCAGAATAAAAGGCTGGAAAAAATTTCCAAGCAAATGATGCTGAGCTGGATTACCCATTTGCATGTAGAGGGACTCATGGCTCCAGCTACAAATGTAGCAGAAGATGGCTTTATCTGGCATCAATGGGAGAGAAGGCCCTTGGTCCTGTGAAGGCTCAATTCCTCAGTGTAGGGGAATACTAGGGTGGTGAGGTGGGAGTGGGTAGGTGGTTGGGGAAGCACCCTGATAGAAGCAGGGAGAGGGAAAAAGGGATAGGGGATTTTCAAAGGGGAAACAAGGAAAAGAGATAAAATTTGAAATGTAAATAAATAAAATAACCAATTAGAAAAAAGTGTAAAACAACAAAAAAAAAAATTTCCAAGCAAATGGTACCAAGAAACAAGCTGGAGTAACTATTCTAATATCCAATAAAATAGACTTTCAACCAAAGTTATCAACCAAGATAGGAAAGGACACATCATACTCATCAAAGGAAAAATCTACAAAGATAAACTCTTAATTCTGAAAATCTACTCCCCAAATGCAAGGGCACCCACAATTGTAAAAGAAACATCACCAAAGCTCAAACGCACATTGAAACTCACACAATAGTAGTGGGAGAATTCAATATTCCAGTCTAACTAATGGACAAATCATGAAAATAGAAACTAAACAAAGGCAGAAACTAACAGAAGTTATGAGGCAAATAGATTTAACAGATATCTACAGAACATTTTACCTTAAAACAAAAGAATATATGTTCTTCTCTGCATCTCATGATACCCTCTCCAAAATGACCATAAAATTGGACACAAAACAACTCTGAACAGATCCAAGGAGATTGAAATAATCCCTTGCATTCTATCTGACTACCATGGACTAGTTCTGGTATACAGAAACAACAGAAAGCCCACATATTCATGGAGGCTGAAAAACTCTCTACTCAATGATGACTTGGTCAGGGAACATCTAAAGAAAGAAATTAAAGACTTTCTAGAATTTAATGAAAATGAAGTCACAAGATATCCAAACTTATGAGACACAATGAAAGCAGTGCTAAGAGAAAAATTCATAGCACTGAGTGACTGCATAAAGAAACTGGAGAGATAAGATTAACAGCACACCTGAAAGCTCTAGTACAAGAAGAATCAAACAAACCCAAGAGGAGCAGACGATGGGAAATAATTAAACTCCGAGCTGAAATCAAGCATTTAGAAACAAAGAGAACTATACAAAGAATCAACAAAACTAAGAGATGGTTCTTTGAGAAAATCAACAAGTTACACAAAACCTTAACCAAACTAACTAAAGGGCACAGAAACAGTATCCAAATTAACAAAATCAGAAATGAAAAGAGAGACATAACAACAGAAACTAAGGAAATTCAAAAAAATCATCAGATCCTATTACAAAACCCTATACTCAACAAAACTGGAAAATCTAGATGAAATGGATAGATAGTTTTCTAGATGGAGGTACCAACATTAAATTAGGATCACATAAACTATCTAAACAGTCCCATAACCACTAAAGGAATAGAAGCACTCAGTAAAAGTTTCCTAACCGGAAAAAAAAAAAAAAAGAAGCAAGCCCAAGACCAAAATGTTTTTGTGTAGAAGTTTATCAGACTTTCAAAAACGACCTAATAACAATACTTCTCAAAGTATTCCCCAAAATAGAAACAGAAGGAATACTACCTAATTCATTATGTGAAGCCACAATTACAATGATACCTAAACCACACAAACATGAACAAAGAAAACATCACTTTCATTTACTATTACTAATGCAAAAATACTCAATAAAATCTTCTCAAACCAAATCCAAGAACACATCAAAGTCATCATGCACCACAATCAAATAGGCTTCATCCCAGGGATGCAGGAATAGTTCAATATGGAAATGCATCTACATAATCCACTATATAAACAAACTCAAAGAAAAAAATGACATGATCATGTCATTAGTTGATGAAAACCTTTTGACAAAATACAATACCCCTTCATGTTAAAAGTCTTGGAAAGATCAGGAAGTCAAAGTACATACATAAATATATTAAAAGCAATATGTAGCAAACCAATAGCGAACATCAAACTAAGTGGTGAGATACTTGAAGGAATCCTGCTAAAATCAGGTATAAGACAGGGCTCTCCACTCTTTCTCTATCTATTCAATTATAGTAATTGAAGTTCTAGTCATAACAATTAGACAACAAAAGGAAGTCATAGGGATACAAATTGGAAAGGAAGAAGTCAAGATATCACTGTTTGCAGATGATATGATAGTATATATAAGCAATCCCAAATATTCCACCAGAGAACTCCTACAGTTGATAAACAACTTCAGCAAAATGGTTAGATATAAAATTAACTCAAACAAACCAATAGCCTTCCTCTATGCAAATGATAAATGGGCTGAGAAAAAAATTAGGGAAGAAACACCCTTCTCATTAGTTACAAATTGTATAAGATATCTTGTTGTAACTCTCTCCAAGCAAGTGAAAGATGTGTATGACAAGAACTTCAAGATTCTGAAGAAAGAAATTGAACAAGACCTCACAAGATGGAAAGATCTCCCATGCTCATGGATTGGTAGGATTCACACAGAAAAAATGGCCATCTTACACAAAAGCAATCTACAGATTCAATCCCAGCAACAGCCAAGCTGAGGAGAATGATGGCAATAATATAATACACAATTGAAATTAAAAATAATCCATTTGAAAAACCCAGTAAAGGCTCCTTTTCAGGCCCCTCCTTCAACCCCCAATTGCTTTCTGCTTTCATGTCTTATGCTAGTTCTTGAGGTTATGTACTCAAACCTAAATTTTTGGAACTAGGCTCCACAAATAAGAAAGAACATGAAGCAATTGTGTTTTGGGATCTGAGTTACAACACAGTGTATATTTTACAGGTCCTTCCATTTGTATACAAGTTTCATGATTTCATTTCACTTTACAGATGAATGGAATTGTGTACCTACTCCACATTTTCATTATTCATCCATCTGTTGAAGGACAGCTAGGCTGATTTCCTTTGTAGTTGTTGTGAGTAGAGAATGTACAATGAATATGGCTAAGCAAGTATGTCTAGAGAAGCACATTGATTTTCACAAGTAAGATAACAGATCCATATACTTTGGTAACTCCCCATATGGTTTTCATTGTGGTTGTATCAGTTTGTGATCCTACCAATAGCAAATGAGAATTCTTCTTGATTCTCCCTGTATACTTAGCCATGTTGGCAGTCATATTCTAGGATAACAGGAACGAGTGCTATGAGTAGGGATAGGGAAAACAGGGTAAGGACTTTAATTGGGGTGGGAGCAGGGTAATACAGAGAAAGATGGGATAAAGCAGAAATAAATAATACTCATGATGTTTTAAAAGCCCATAGACAAATACATTATTTATAATAATATTTATAAAAGCATATACACACACACACATATATATATATGTTGTGGATAGCCTCAGCCTTGTATTTTGATCCTAATTTCATGTTCCTGGAAGGGGCTGCAGAGGATGATTGAATCTGTACACAGGTGACGTCTTGTAAACCTTCTGTCCAATTAAAACCTGTAAAAATAAAGGCTAGAGCCAGAAGTAGGGCAGTAGAAGGGGAAGCAGAGAAAAAGGCTTAGGGGAGGAGAGAGTAAGAGGAATTTGATATAAAAGGTAGAGCAGAGGGAGGCAGGGAGAAGCAGAAGGAAGTCGACAGAGGAAGGAGTAGGAAGCTGACAATGGAGGAGCTGGAGCTGGGAGGACAAGCATGCAGCCTGGATGAACCACAAGTTATAAGGGATCTCATAGCCGGGGATTAGAGTAGTGTAGTGGTAAATCTGCCCAATCTAGGTGTGCTATTTATACCCATAATTATTGAGTTGTGTTTTCCTTTACTGGTCTCCTTCGGGTAGGAGATTTTACAGCAACAAATTTGGTGGTTTAAATAATTTCTTCTAACATATATATATATATATATATATATATATATATATATATATGCATCAAGGTGAGATAATGCTCCTCACAAGAATCATAGACTACCTTAAGAAAATCCCAGAACTGTTGGTCAGTTAAGCCCATGAGACTCCTCCCAAAATATAGAGTATTGTCCTTCTCTTTGGTTTCAACCTTGTAGGTAAGATCCTATTGCTGAAGACACTTTGTATTTCAGACGTCTACTTGGAAGAATTGACTAGAACTGATTCAGAAGAAACCTCCTTAGGGACTAGACCTCATTTTATCAGAAGGTGTTATGATAGATGCCAGGTTAGCAAAGCAATCAATAGGCATACCGGTACACTTTAAAAACCACAGCCTTGACCAGCATGGGAAAGTATTACCAGTGGTGCAATAGTGGCACTTTTATCTTGGGTGTAACCAACAGCTGTATAATTGGACTTACAGCCCAATCAATAGAAAGAAATATTTGCCTGATTCTATAAATCTAGCTAGTTGTAGGCCTTAAAGGAAAATGTACTACTATCATTTTTCCAAACTAAAATACTTTTGGTTTTTTTTTTCTTCAATATATCACATTTATTGATTCTTTGAAAATTTCACATTACACAACTCAATCACATCCACTTCTGTGGTTTTCTGTCTAGGCTGTTACTTTTGTGGTGTGCTTGTGGGGTGTAGGAGATGTCACAGAATCCTTCCATGTCCTTCCTTCTGAACTGTGCAGTTTCAGTGATTGAAATCAACAGCAAAAGTAACTCCCTTGCACTTCACTGTCAGTGGGAACTCAGATCATGGGCCTTTGTATGATTTCTGGCAATAGCATAGATCACAAACATAGCCGCCTCCTGCTAGACCATAGGTCCACACAAGGCTCTCAGAAGCTTCTTGGACTATTGACATCACCACAGTCTCAGGTAGCAGCTAAGATCATTCACATCAGTAAGTCCCCTGGCTGGAGTACTACCCACAAACCATCAAAATTGGTTCAGGCTGCAGCACTGACCACAGACATCTACATGGCCTTTGTTGGCAACAAAGGCTATGAACATTAACACAGATCTTGGCTGAAACAGAATCATGCAGTCAGACACAGCCCATGACAGTAGCAAAGACATGGACATCATCATGGCCTTCCGCCACTAACATTAGTATGGCCTCTTGTGGCAGCACAGTCTGTGGACACTGACATGGCTTCAGGCTGCAGCATAGACCATGGACATCAACACAGACTCAGATCCAGAAGGACCACAGACCAAGACATGGCCCTCAGCAGCATCAAGTACATGGACATCACTATGGCATCAGATGGCAGTGCAGGTCACTCAGATCTTTGTAGGCCTTGGTATCAGCATGGCCCATAGACATCAGCATAAGATAGATGCAGGATGGGATGCAGCAAAGACTACAGGCATCCACATGATCTTTGTTTGGAATTTGAGCCAGGAACATGAACACAGACTCCCAACTCCAGTAGGATCACACACCCAGACATGGGCCTCAGCATCAGTATGAACTCAAACATCACAGTTGCCTCAGGTGACAGTGCAGGGCTGGAATCAGAGTCCTGGTGCAGGACCCAATCCTACACAGCCCACACCCCAGTTGCAACTCAACACCCCAGTTATTCTGACACATCCAGCTTCACAAGTGAAATCTTAAACCTTACACCAAGACCTGGCTTACTGGGACCCATGCAATCCAGGGAAGCATGCCCAATCTGAGACCCATGCACCTTCAAGTTTCAACCTGTGCTGGCTAAGAGCAGAGCCCAGCATGGGACAAGATTCCAAACAGCCCACACACTATTTGCAGCATAACTCCCCAGGATCAGAGGCTCACAGGAAGGATAATCCGTACAGAGAGGCCAGATAACATTGGAGATAACCAGATAGCTAGAGGCAAGCATAAGAATATAAGCAACAGATGGCCCCTTACTCTTAAACTCTGAACCTCTTTCGAATAACTTGAATAGGATAAAGAGCGTCAATCCATTGTTACAAATGCCTATCTAACTCCTCTTGTATACTCAACACATTAGTAACATTTTTTTTTTTTTTTGCTAAATGATTAACAAAAGTAGCTGTCTTAACTTCTTGTGTCAAAGCAATTGTAAAAGCAGTGGTGCTAGCAATTAATGTCATTAAAGCTGTAATGCCAGCAATAATAAGCTCACTGCCCTCTTGCTTCTGTTTAAAGTCTGACTCACTTGGAAGCAGTAATTGCAACCTTTTTTTTTTGCAGAATACCAAGGTCCTGTAATACTTAGGGCAATAAAACAAAAGCTGGTTGATAGACCTTCATAACAGACATGCTCGGTTTCAACACACTAACACAATTCGAAAGTGTACAATCAATACAACTTACACTAAATACTGTAGAAGAAACAAAAGTATTTTTTAACATGACAATTAAAAGAGACTTAACACATGCACTAACACTTGCTGGAAATCCAGATCCTTTCCCAACTTTATCTCTTGCTAACATAACATCATAGAGTATTACAGCTAACTTCCAAATATGTCTCTGAAAAAGTCTGGAACCAGCCTTCCAAATGAAGACTATTATTTTCAACATTGGTTTGATTTCTAGACCAGTCCATGATTGAGTCTGAATAACTGGTCACATTTAAGAAAAATACAGGAATCATTATAACTTCTATTTTTGATTCTATATCTCACAAGGTCTACAAACTTGAGACAAGGCTGCTTGCCCCATCTGGGATATAAGCAAGCAAAGGTAGATCAGGAACATCGAGTGTCATGCCAAATACCAATGAATTTGTGTTACTTCTAAAATTTGCAATGATAGTCATTATAAATAGGAAAAAGTTTAAAGACATTTGTAGTGTATTTGGCATAATTTTTTAACACCTGTCTGGACATTTTAACTTTGCATAATGAGATTATGAATTTAAAGAATGCTGCTCTGCTGAGCTTTGATGCTGCAGATACTGCTGATAAAATTATCCATGGTCTGAGGTCAGTATTTGCATTTTGGTCAAGCTTCAAGAATGGCATATATAGCTTGATCATGCTAGCCCTTTTTGTCCTGGGAATACTTTTATTCCTGCCATCATGTAAAAGCTTGTCTCTAAGAACATCAACATGTTGGTGGCCAAAGTACATGGCTTGAAACTAAAAATGGACCCCCAGACAGAGTTATTAATTTAACAGGCTGGCAAGCCAAGGATGAGTAAGATTATGCACAGAACCTTACCAACCTAAGACAGAAGCACATTGCTTTTGATAATGCATATTCCACAATGGGTAAAGAAGGCGTTCTTCTCAGAACAAACTAAAATAGGCTCATTCTTGTTTATGAAATAAAAAAGGGGGAGATGTGGAGAGCTTTTGTGGCTGCTTGGCAGTAATCTGTCATTGGTCAAGGACAAGGAAATTGGCTTCAGGCAGGAATTTGACATTAGGCTAGAACAAAGAAGTAATTTCAGGCGGGAATCTAATTCTTAGGTTAGAAAAAGAAATAGGCTTCAGGCATGAAAATGACTTTGGACTAGAACAGGGAAGTAGGCACAGATATTTTGGTAATCCTGATAAGCCCTTAGAAACAGTTATTATGGGAGTGATCACAGGACTTTGCTTATTGCTTTGATTGTTCTTTGACTATCTGTGTTTATTGTCTTGTTTGTTCCTTGACTATTTGTATCTAGTGCCTAAACCTAGAACTGACCTTAATACTTGCATGTAATTAAAATGGTACAAAAGCAGATTGGGAAAAAAGAATATAAGCAACAGAAGCCAATTTGACCTGGCAACATCAGAACTCAGTTCTCCCACCACAGCAAGTCCTGGATACCCCAACACACTCATAAAACAAGATTCAGATCTAAACTCTCATTTCATAAAGATGATAGAGGACTTTAAGAAGGACATAAATAACTCCCTTAAAGAAATATAGGAGAACACAAGTAAAAAATTAGAACCCCTTAAAGAGGAAACTCATAAATCTCTTAAAGAAATACAGGAGAACATAATCAAACAGGTGAAAGAGTTGAGCAAAACCATCCAGGATCTAAAAATGGAAATAGAATCACTAAAGAAAACTCAAAGGGAGACAACCCCGGAGATGGAAAACTTAGGAAAGAGAACAGGAGTCACAGAAGCAAGCATCAATTGAATACAAGAGATGGAGGAGAGAATCTCAGCAGCAGAAGATACAATAGAAGACACTGACACAACAGTCATGGAAACTACAAAAAAGCAAAAAGCCCCTATCTCAAAACATTCAAGAAATCCAGGACACAATGAAAAGGCCAAACCTGAGAATAATAGGTGTAGAAGAGAGTGAAGATTCCCAAATCAAACGTCCAGCAAACATCTTCAACAAAATTATAGAAGAAAACTTTCCTAACCTAAAGAAAGAAATGCCCATAAACATACAAGAAGCCTATAGAACACCAAACTGAAAGAAATTCCTCTGGTCATATAATAAGTAAAACACCAAATGCACAGAACAAAGAAAGAATATTAAAAACAATAAAGAAAAAAGGTCAGGTAACATATAAGGGCAGACCTATCAGAATTACACCAGACTTCTCACCAGAAATTCTAAAAGCCAGAAGATCCTGAACAGAAGTCATACAGACCCTAAGAGAAGAAAAATTCCAGCCCAGGTTACTATACCCAGCAAAACTCGCAATAACCATAGATGGAGAAACCGAAGTATTCCAAGACAAAATCAAATTTAAACAATATTTTTCCACTAATCCAGCCCTACAGAGGAAAATAGAAATAAAAGTCTAACACAAGGAGGGAAGTACACCCAAGAAAAAGCAAGAAATTAATCTTTTCACAACAAACCCAAAAGAAGAAAAACACACAAACATAATTCCACCTCTAACAACAAAAATAACAGGAACGAATAATCATTGGTCCCTGTCGTTACCCTCGTCTGACCAGCAGAATAAGGCAACGGCAATCGTGTTCTTCTTCAAGCAGTTTATTCAGGCTTCCTTGTACAGCAAGCTTGCTCCTTCTTCCTTTCCTCCTACAACAAGCCTCCTCCTACCGCCCCAGCAGTCCCTTATATGCATTGCCTTAATCTTATCAGCAGCTGCCATGCCATCATTGTTCATTGGCTGTTCCATATGATGTGAGGTGGGCTGATTGGGTAGCCACACCTGGAAGTGCAAGCCTTTTCTCTTTAATGAACCACAGCCGAGGTGCCTACTCATGCTTGCTGGCTACATGCCAAGCACCATCTTTTAATGGCGGGGAGAACTGCTTCCTACAGGTCCCTAATATCAATGGACTAAATTCTCCAATAACAAGACATAGGCTAACAGACTGAATATGTAAACAGGATCCAGAATTTTGCTGCATACAGGAAACACACCTCAGAGTCAAAGACAGACATTCCCTCAAACTAAAAGGATTGGAAATTTTTTTTCAAGCAAATGTACCCAAGAAACAAGCTGTAGTAGCCATTCTAATATCCAGCAAAGTAGACTATCAACCAAAAATTATCAAACAAATATGGGGAAGGACACTACATACTCATCAAAGGAAAAATCCACCAGGATAAACTCTTAATTTGACGTCTATCTCCCAAATGCAAGGGCACCCACATTTGTAAAAGAATCGTTACTAAAGCTCAAAACACATTGAACCTCACACAATAATAATCGCAGATTTCAACACTCGACTCTCACCAATGAACAGATCATGAAAACAGAAATTAAACAGAGACACAGTGAAACTAAAAGATGTTATGAACCAAATGGATTTAACAGATATCTATAGAATTTCACCCTTAAAAAAAATTCTTCTTCTTTTTAATGTATTTAAATGAAATTTCACTCATGTAATATGCAGTCTTGACAGATTTTTCAGTTTTCACAGAACCTGCACACAGTAGTATACACCAATAATTCATTAATTTATGTTGTTGAATGATGTTTCCTCTATGAGTATAATACATTAAATAGATCTGACCATTGTGTGATTGCTAATTCTGCTTTGTGAGCATTATAAATTTTCCTTCCATGCATAATGAAGAAAAACCATTGTTTGAATCCCACAACTGTTGTAGCTATGTGCCCAGGTGTACAATTTCTCAGATATATGATAACGATGTTCAGAATTTTGAGGGACTGTCAAAAAAAATTTAAATAGAGCAACTGCAGTTTTTCACAAGTCCAACATTGACAATCAGGAATTTCATTTCTTTGGCAGTATCTCACGATGTGTCTCAGGTCAGCCTCGCAAGGTATTACTACACAGCTATGCTGCTCTCACAGGTTCACACTGTGTAACTTGGACTGACCTCACATTTACACTGATGATTCTGCAAGAGCCTCATGAGTACTGAGATCTTAGGCATGAGTCATCACATTGTACTTGATTTCTAATTCTTTGTTCAGTTTTCCAGTTAACCTCTCTTATTCCCTACCTCCTTCTCTTCTCTTTATACCACTTCCACTCTGACACAGTCCATCTTCTACATCATATGTGGTATTCATTGCACAGTGTTATATTAACAAAATTGTATTATTTTTATCAGTTAAAAATTTTAAATATGTTTAAAGAGATGTGCATCCTAGGCTATATTTTCACACTCTGGTGCTGCTTTACATTGCTCAGCAGAGCTTTTTGCTTTTTTTCTATATCTCTTATACCTAATGCCATTGCTATTGAATATAGAATCATTTATGTCTTTTAAAATTTGTTTTGCACATGAGGAGGAAAGAGACATTTTTTAAAATTTATTTAGTTATTTAAATCACATCGTAATTTACTTATTTACACAGAGGTTATAAACACAGAAAGGCAGGATGTGGGGAAGGGAATGGCACTGGAGCATAGGTGTTCAGGGGGAGTACGGGTACCATTCAGAACAGTCAAGAGCTATACACAGTCTTTTCTATTGTAGAAGAGTAAAACAAGTCCAATAAAGCCCTTTGCAATTTTTGGGATCGTTTCAGACATCAAAACAAGGGATTTCTTCAGATTAGTGATGTCAATCTCTAGCTGTTTGGTGTCCTTGTCAATGGCCCATCAAAGGTCTGAGTAGTATAAGTTGGAGGCCAGCATCAGGATTACAGCTTCTCAGAGCTCAATGTTTATTTTACCTGGAAAGGAAAAAGAAGGGAATTGTCAGAGAGATTTCTCTTCCCTGGAGGTCAATTGTTATTCATCTTATTTATAGTTGGGCCTGGCTTTGTGGGGGTATCTATTTATTTCATTAAACTTTTTGGCAGCCATTTAGCTGTGCCTTCTGTGGTATCAAACAGGCATATCAGTCCTCAGCCCCATATGAGAACTGGTGTCTGGCCATTCCATTTAAGGGTAAGAGGGACCTTCCACATAGTATGGCATAGTCTTTAGTGGTCTCAACGATGCCAGAGGCACTCAGCACCAGATTTGCCATGAGCTTTCAGTTTTAGAGAGTTAAAATAAACAAGGCATGATGGAGAGTGTTTCAAGAGACTCCTTCTAGGGGGAAACAGTTCCCCCTCTTTTATATTTAAAAATACATTTTTCAGAGTTCTTGTAAGATCTGGGCAGAAGCGCCAGCAGTCACTTCTTCCACACTCAGAGAGTCATAAAGACACTATTTAAAGAAATATAAATCTACATTAATAATTTCTTTTATCAAAGGACTGTTATAGAACAGCCAGCAACTAATCAGTCTTTATAATATATCGATTAATAATAGCTTCTTCTACTTTTTGTAAAATTGCTCCTCTTTTGTCATTTGGTTGTTGAAGGAAATTAGGATTTACATCTCTCTCGAGAATATTAAACAGAGACTTAAATTCTTTTGTGGAGAGCTTAAAATAAGATCTTAGCCAATTAGATCTCCTAGAAACATTTGAAAATAATTTGAAATACGTAAGCTATCTTTTTTGTTTTTTCAGACCCATTATATTTTTTTTTTATTGGATATTTTGCGTATTTACCTTTCAATGTTATCTCCTCTCCCATTCTCCCCCTAACTCCCTTATCCCATACCCCCTCCTTCCTAATCTTATGAGGGTGTGCTCCAAACATACTCTCAAACCCATCTCCCTGCTCTCAGATTCTCCAACACTAGGGAATCCAAACTTTTGGGGACCATGGTCCTCCAATTCCACTGATTCTGACAAGGCCACCCTCAATTACCTGTTCTCAGGCTGGAGGTTTAGACCCTGGGAGCTCTGGTTGAATTTTTTGATACTCATTCTAAAAAGGACAGAAGCACCCACACTTTGGTCTTCCTCCTTCTTGAGTTTCATGAGGTCTATGCATTGCGTCTTAGGTATTGTGTGCTTTGGGGCTAATATCCGCTTATCAGTGAGTGCATATCATGTGTGTTCTTTTGTGATTGGGTCATCTCACTCAGGATGATATTTTCTAGCTCAATCCATCTCCTAAGAATTTCATGAACTCATTGTTTCTAATAGCTGAGTAGTACTCCATTGTGTAAATGTACCACATTTTCTGTATCCATTCTTCTGTTGAAGGATATCTGGGTTCTTTCCAGCTTCTGGATATTATAAATAAGGCCACTATGAACATAGTAGAGCATGTGGCCCTGTTGTATGTTGAAATATCTTCTGGGTATATGCCCAGGAGTGGTATAGCTGGGTCCTCAGGTAACACTATGTTCAATTTTCTGAGGTACCACCAGACTGCTTTCCATAGTGGTTGTACCAGCTTACAATCAGGGGTGTTCCTCTTTCTCCAAATCCTCGCCAACATCTGCTGTCACCTGTGTTTTGGATCTTAGCCATTCTGACTGGTGTGAGATGGAATCTCAGTGTTGTTTTCATTTGCATTTCCCTGATGACTAGAGATGCTGAACACTTCTTTAGATGCTTCTCAAACATTCAGGTTTCCTCAGTTGAGAGTTCTTTGTTCAGCTCTGTACCCCATTTTTTAATAGGGTTATTTGATTGTCTGGAATCTAGTTTCTTCAGTTCTTTGTATACCTTGGATATTAGCCCTCTATTAGATGTAGGGTTGGTGAAGATCTTTTCCCAATCTGTTAGTTCCCACTTTGTCTTATTGACAGTGTCCTTTGCTTTACAGAAGCTTTGCAGTTTTATGAGAGCCCATTTGTCAGCTCTTGATCTTAGAGCATAAGCCATTGGTGTTCTGTTCAGGAACTTTTCCCCTGTTCCCATGCGATCAAGGCTTTTCCCTATTTTCTCTTCTATTAGTTTCAGTGTAGCTGGTTTTATGTGGAGGTCCTTGATCCACTTGGAATTGAGCTTTGTACAAGGAGATAAGTATGGATCAATTTGCATTCTTCTACATGTTGACCTCCAGTTGGACCAGCATCATTTGCTGAAAATGCTGTCTTTTTTTCACTGGAAGTTTGAGCTCCTTTGTCGAAGATCAAGTGACCATAGGTATGGAGGTTCATTTCTGTGTCTTCTATTCTGTTCCATTGATCCTCCTGCCTGTCTCTGTTCCAATACCATGCCGTTTTTATCATTATTGCTTTGTAGTACAGCTTGAAATCAGGGATAGTGATTCCCCCAGAAGTTTTTTATTGTTGAGAGTAGTTTTTGCTATCCTGGGTTTTTTGTTATTCCAAATGAATTTTAAGATTGCTCTTTCTATCTCTGTAAATAATTGACTGGGAATTTTGATGGGGATTGCATTAAATCTGTAGATTGCTTTTGGCAAGATAGCCATTTACTATATTAATCCTTCCAATCCATGAGCATGGTAGATCTTTCCATCTTCTGAGATCTCCTTCGATTTCTTTCTTCAGGGTGTTGAAGTTCTTGTCATACAGGTCTTTTACTTGCTTGGTTAGATTCGCACCAAGTATTTTATATTATTTGTGACTATTGAGAATGGTGTCGTTTCCATAATTTCTTTCTCAGCCAGTTTATCCTTTGTGTAGAGGAATGCTACCGATTTGTTTGAGTTAATTTTATACTCAGCCACGTTGCTAAAGATGTTTATCAGGTTTAGGAGTTCTCTGGTGGAAGTTTTGGGGTCACTTAAGTATACTATCATATCATCTGCAAATAGTGAAACTTTGACTTCTTCCTTTCCAATCTGTATCCCTTTGATCTCCTTCTGTTGCCTAATTGCTCTGGCTAGGACTTCCAGAACTATATTGAATAGGTATGGGGAGAGTGGGCAGCCTTGTCTAGTCCCTGATTTTAATGGGATTGCTTCAAGTTTCTCTCCATTTAGTTTGATGTTGGCTACTGGTTTGCTGTATATTGCTTTTACTATGTTTAGTTATGACCTTGAATTCCTGATGTTTCCACGACTTTTATCGTGAAGGTATGGAATTTTGTCAAATGCTTTCTCACATCAAGAGATATGATCATGTGGTTTTTTTTCTTTGAGTTTATTTATATAGTGGATTACATTGATGGATTGCTGTATATTGAACCAACCCTGACCCCATTATCAACAAGTAGAGTATTGTTCAGTTTCCATGTGAATGTGGGCTTTCCATTGTCTTTGTCGTTATTGAAGACCAACTTTAGACCATGGTGATCTGATAGGATGCATGGAATTATTTCGGTTTTTTTTTTTTTTGTATCTGTTGAGGCCTGTCTTGTGACCAATTATATGGTCTATTTTGGAGAAGGTACCATGAGGTGCTGAGAAAAAGGTATATTCTTTTGTTTTTGGGGTGAAATGTTCTATAGATATCTGTTAAGTCCATTTGGTTCATAACTTCTGTTAGTTTCGCTGTACCTCTGTCTAGTTTCCATTTCCATGATCTGTCCAGTGCTGAGAGTGGGGTGTTGAAGTCTCCCACTATTATTGTGTGAGGTGCAATATATGCTTTGAGCTTTAGTAAGGCTTCTTTTATGAAAGTGGGTGCTCTTGTATTTGGTGCATAGATGTTCACAATTGAGAGTTTATGTTGGTTGACTTTTCCTTTGACAAATATGAAATAACTTTCCTTATCCTTTTTGATATCTTTAAGTTGAAAGTCAATTTTATTCAATATTAGAATGGCTACTCCAGCTTGTTTCTTAGGACCATTTGCTTGAAAAATTGTTTTCCAGCCTTTTACTCTAAGGTAGTGTCTGTCCTTGTCACTGAGGTGGGTTTCCTGTATGCAACAAAATGTTGGATCCTGTTTGTATATCCAGTCTGTTAGCCCTATGTATTTTTATTGGAGAATTGAGTCCATTGACATTAAGAGATAATAAGGAGAGGAGACTGTTGCTTCCTGTTATTTTTTCTAAAAGTAGAGGCATTGTTTGTGTGGCTATCTTCTTTTGGGTTTGGTGGAGGAGAATTACTTTCTTGCTTTTTCTGGATATGATTGCTCTCCTTGTATTGGGGCTTTCCTTCTATTATCCTTTATAGTGCTGGGTTTGTGGAAAGATATTGTGTAAATTTGGTTTTGTCATGGAATATCTTGGTTTCTCCATCTATGGTAATTGAGAGTTTTGCTGGGTATAGTAGCCTGGGCTGGCATTTGTGGTCTCTTGGGGTCTGTATGACATCTGTCCAGGATCTTCTGGCTTTTATAGTCTCTGGTGAGAAGTCTGATGTAATTCTGATAGGTCTGCCTTTATATGTTACTTGGCCTTTTCCCCTTACTGCTTTTAAAATTCTTTCTTTGTTTTGTGCATTTTGTGTTTTGACTATTATGTGACGGGAGGTATTTCTTTTCTGGTCTAGTCTATTTGGTGTTCTGTAGGCTTCTTGTATGGTTATGGGCATCTTGTTCCTTAGGTTAGGGAAGTTTTCTTCTATGATTTTGTTGAAGATATTTACTGGTCCCTTTAAGTTGGGAATCTTCACTCTCTTCTATACCTATTATCCTAGGTTTGGTCTTCTCATTGTGTCCTGGATTTCCTGGATGTTTTGTGTAAGAGCTTTTTGCATTTTGCATTTTCCTTGACAGTTGTGTCAATATTTTCTATGGTATCTTCTGCACCTGAGATTCTCTCTTCTATCTCTTGTATTCTGTTGGTATGCTTGCGTCTGTGACTCCTGATTTCTTTCTTAGGTTTTCTATCTCCAGAGTAGTCTCCCTTTGTGATTTCTTTATTGTTTCTATTTCCATTTTTATGTCCTGGATGGTTTTCTTCAAATCCTTCACCTGTTTGGTTGTGTTCTCTTGTGATTGTTTAAGGGCTTCGACCTGTTTACCTGTGTTCTCCTCGAATTCTTTGAGAGTGTTATTTATGTCCTTCTTAAAGTCCTCTATCATCATTATTAGAAGTGATTTTATATCTGACTCTTGCTTTCCTGGTGATATGGGGAGTTCAAGACTTAATGTGGGAGAACTAGGTTCTGATGATGTCATGTGTTCTGGGTTGCTGGCCCTTGTATTCTTGCGCCTGCCTTTTGCCATCTGGTTCTCCTCAGTGCTACCTATGCTGTCTCTGACTGGAGTCTGTCTTTCCTATTCTCTTGGTTGTGTCAGAACTGTTTAGGTTGGGTGTTGCTGCTGAGGTTAGAGCTAGGGCCCAAGATCTGTTCAGTGCTTGGGTCCAGACTGGAAGAAACCAGTGCTCTGGGCCAGGAGTGAGTTCCCGGATCCCTGTGGGTCCTGGTTACTCCCTGTTTGGGGCAAGTGTTGCTGCCTCCTTGCTTAAGAAACTGCTGGAGTTAGAGCCCCTGGGAGCCAGCTTCCTCTGGGTTCTGTGAGATTGGGTGCAGAGTTGCTTGCCCAAGATCTGCTGAGCGCTCAGACCCAAACTGGAAGGAACCAGTGCTCTGGGCCAGGAGTGAGTACCTGGGTCCCAGTGGGTCCTGGTTACTCCCTGTTTGGGGCAAGTGTTGCTGCTCCTTGCTTAAGAAGCTGCTTGGGTTAGAGCTCCTGGGAGCCCTGCTTCCCCTGGGTTCTGTGGGGATTGGGTTAGAGCTGCCTCCTGGATCTGCTGTGTGCTCGAACCCAGACCGGAAGGAACCAGTGCTCCGGGCCAGGAGTGAAATCCTTGGTCCCAGTGGGTCCCAGTGGGTCCCAGTTACTCCCTGTTTGGCGTGGGTGTTGCTGTCTCCTTACCTGAGATACTGCCTGGGTCAGAGCTCCTGGGTGCCCCACTTCTGCGGTTTTGTGAGGTTCAGTAGCAGAGCTGCTGCCGGGATCTGCTCCGTGTCTGGGCACAGACCAGAAGCCCAAAAGAGACTTAATTTACATATTGCCTGTCTTGTTCCTAAAAATTCTATTATACTGTGACAATGGGATTTCATTATTTAGAAATGAAAGCAGCCCTCTGAGAGGCTCTAACCAGCAGCTGACTCAGACAGATACAGACATCCAGAGCCAAACAGTGGATGGACTTGAGGACTCTTATAGAAGAATAGGTGGAAGGATTGTGGGCCCTAAGGAGATAGGAACTGCACAGGAAGATCAACAGAGTAAACCAACCTGAACCCTTGGAGCTCTCAGAGACTGAATCACCAACCTGGAGCATACCTAGTCTACACAGATCTACCTCCATGGGCTGGACCTAGGCCTCCCTGCACATATGTTGTAAATGTGCAGCTTGGTTTTCATGTAGGTCTCAAACATCTGGAGTGGGGGCTATCCCAAAACATGCAGCCTGTATATGGAGTATGGTCTTCTAGCTGGGTGCCTCATCTGGCCTCAATGGGAGAGGTAGCACCTAGCCTCTCAGAGACTTAAAGTGGCAGGGTGGGGGATACAGGAGGAGGGGGTACTCAGAAAACAAGAGATGGGGAAGGATTGTGGGAGGGGGTGACTGGGACGGGTTATAAAGTGAATAAGCAAAAAAATAAAATTAAAAAAGGAAAAAAATAAAAAAATAAAAGTTAAAAAAAAAAGAAATGAAAGCAGCCAATCCTATATGAAAACAACAATAATATCTTAAAACAATATTCAATAAAAAGGCACAATTCAAAATTCTATGAGCTATTGTCCACTTTCTACTTCTGTAAATGTATGTCTCTGTGTGTGTGTGTGTGTGTGTGTGGTTGACATGCTTACATATATCACTGTGGGAGATGACATCATAATCAAAGAAAAAAACTAAAAGACACAAAGAAGACTCTGGAAACAGAAAGAGTTCAAGGCATGTGTGCTCCTATTGAAAATTACACAAAGACTCAAGTGGAAATATTTTCCAGTCCCTGAGAAGATCTAGAGGCAAGATTGGCTTCACATGGAGATGGTGTATTTGTTTAGGGGCTCAGCAGAGTATAATGAACTGAGTTTATGGGTCATCACCTACCAAGGACAACTGAGAAAATAAATGAACCAGGGTTATTTATTCCATGTCACAGTGAAGCAAAGAATAAAAAATTAAAGAAAATCTCTTTATTCTATAAAAGTGAGGTAAAATAGTAAAATTGGTCTACAATCTCATACATGCTCTCCTATTGCCCCTCCATTTGAGATGGGAAGTCACCGCATTTCACATTCTTCAGACAAAATCTTTTATCTCCATGAGATTGACACAAAGATAAGAAGTCCATATACTATAAACAGATGGTTTACAAAGTTAAATAAGAAACAACTATGAATCATTACCAGCTTTCCTTCATCTTAGAGAAGTAAATACAATTGAATGGTAATCAATTTTATATTAAGTCAAAAAATTATAACAGTGACACTATTGTACAAGGCAATTCCTCCAGATTTGTTTAGGGTCAAGACTAGTCACAAAGAATAACGTGTATTTGAAAATAATTAAAGGAGCTAAGAGAAGAAAATATGTCAATGTAAGTGTGGGAAAATCTGTAGAAGGAAGGTGGGTGGTAAGATATTTCATTCTTACTGAGTGTAATAAATCAATTACTTAAATTATTTTAACTGAAACATCAGTGAACATTGAAGTCAAGGTAAAATAATAAAAAGTTGCATTAACTTAAGAGGAACAGAGATTATATTAGACAGTACCTCCTCCACTGCGCATTTCCAGGATCATTTATGCAAGGTAAGAAGGAAAATGTAGCCAGATATCAAAGACAATCTTCCTTACTTTGCCTATTACGCTAAACATTCTCTCTTGTGTATTAAACAGTTATATAGTATGACCTTTCATGTAGGTCCTATAATAGGGGACAATATCTGATATGAAATATTAACATCAATATATATATTGTATAAAAGCAGGTAACAATCGCAAGTGCTACATTACAGAGAAATTTTCTTACTGCAGATAACTCTTATTAGGGCCCTCTTCATGTCTCTGTTCCTCAGGCTGTAGATGAAGGGATTCAGCATTGGAGTCACCACTGTGTACATCAGGGCCATGACAGTCTCCTTCACAGTAGAGTTATTAGCTGATGGACATAAGTACAGACCAATGACTGTCCCATAGAACAGTGAGACCACAGATAGATGGGAACCACAGGTGGAGAACACCTTGTAGATTCCTTGGGTAGATGGAACTTAAGAATGGAGGAGATGATACTTGCATAGGATATAACAATGAGGAAGAATGGAATAATAACGACAAGCCCTCCCATGATAAGTATCATCAACTCATTAACATAAGTGTCTGAGCAGGCCAGCTTTAGGAGAGCAAACAGGTCACAGAAAAAGTTGAGAAGCACATTGTTCTCACAAAAAGACAATCTTGCTGCGAGGAGGGTGTGCATCATGGCATGAGATGACGTCAGTATCCAAAATAGCAGCAATAGACAAGTACAGAGCTTGGGGCTCATGATGCTGGTGTAATGCAGAGGAAAGCATATGGCCACATAGCGGTCATAGGCCATGGCCACAAGGAGGAAGTTCCCAAGGTATCCAAACAACAGAAAGAAGAATATTTGTGCCAGGCAGCCTGCATAGGGAATGGATGGGTCCTGGCTCTGCATGTTCTGCAGCAACTTGGGCATTGTGACAGAAGAAAAGCAGAGATCAGCAAAGGAAAGTTGCTGAGAAACAAGTACATGGGTGTGTGGAGATGGGAGTCCAGTCGAACAAGGATAATGATTATCAGGTTTCCCAAAAGGTGGTAAGGTACATGGCCAGGAACAGGGCATAGAATAGATGCTGGTGCTCTGGGGAGATGGGCAGGCCCAGTAGGAGGAACTGGGTGATGACAGTTTTGTTGCTCATTATTCTTCTTATCCAGTATCCTAATGAGAAAATTTCAGGCTCTCCTAAAATTTTAAATAAATATATACCTAAGGTATATATTCTACAAAAATGGATGTGGTGTGAGAGTCATCATAGTAATTATATCTCAGAATAAATGTCTGTGAACATTTCAATCATTAATGATTTTTCTCCAACTACATTTGCAGATTTCTATCTCTCATTCTTTCATAGATAAGCCCATGACATGTCTAATAAATATGAACACTTTTCACTCCTAATTCCTGATCTCCTGAGTAACTACTTTTTGCATTTGTAATTTTTTGTGTTATTTTGTATATTGATATTCTTGAGGAATTTAAAAGAACATACACAAGTTGGACCTAGGACTCCCCACACATATGTACCAGATGTGCAGTTTGGTCTTCATGTGGGTCTTGAACAACTGGAATAGGGGATATTCCAAAAGCTGTTGCCTGTCCATGAATATAAGTGACTATCATCACAAAGACTTCAAGTGCAAGAGCAGGGGATTGATGGGGAACACCCAGGGTGGCCCCGACCTACTTAAAGGAGAAAGGGGTAGGTGAAGGATTATGGGAGGGATTGACCAGAAGGGGGGATGTAAAGTGAATAAGTAAAAAATTAAATTAAATTTATAAAAGACTTTATCATTATAATTTAGATAAATTTCAAAAAAACTCAAATGCTCCAATAGGTTATACTACATTTCAAACTCAGACCTGAATGTCTCTGCATCACACAGCTTTCTGCTCCACTGTTAACTATCATCTTCTGTCCATTGCATGTATGACAGCAGCAGAAGCTCAAAAGCCCTACGTTAAATTCCTGTTTCCCTACAAGCATTCCCCATTCTCCTACATCTCTGCTCTACTGTAGTGTAACCAAAGAAATTCAGGTTTGAGTCAGATCTATATGAATTTCCATCCTTATGCTTTAAAAAAAAAATTAAACTGCTGTCATGCATTATCCAGAGTATCTCTTCTGTTCTCTTCCATTTCACTCTTTCTCTCTCTGTGAGCTAATATCAATATATGAGGCCACATCTTGTCTTTACTGAAATACAGGGCAGACTCAGACATGTCCTTGTTCTCATGTCTCCTGACCCTTCTCTTCTCCTTCAACACACTTCATTTACACTGTGGAATTCTAACAGAGGAGTTCTTTCACCTATTTCTGATTTATTTTTCAGATTACCATTGTTG
This sequence comes from Mastomys natalensis, assembly GCA_021653895.1. Classification (NCBI taxonomy): domain Eukaryota; kingdom Metazoa; phylum Chordata; class Mammalia; order Rodentia; family Muridae; genus Mastomys; species Mastomys natalensis. The sequence continues at coordinate 67,074 of JAJTUV010002666.1, read as the reverse complement.
CTCTGAGGATAAGGATAAGTTTGAATCAGGTACACAGATGCTCTTTCATTATCTTGTAGGTGCCAGTCATACATTCCACAGGGTCCCATATGAGTTTCTCTCCTCATTCAATGCTGCAGTCAATCTCTTCATGCCCCACATTTTTTAATTGTTCCTCCATCCTTCTCCTGCCTTTAAATCCCTCCATTTTTCCTCTTCATCTGATCATTCTCATATATTAGGCTTATGACTTATCTCATATTCAGCTAAATGTATTCTGTATCACTATACTATGTAAGGCATTCACCCATGTTCGCTAGAAACTTATACATATTCCACAGAATTAATATTTTGGTCACTGCTTTAAGCTTTCTTCATCAGTTGTAAACAATACACAGATAAAGCCACATGTGCCTTCATTCTGTTTGGTTCTTTATAATCTTTCTTAATCTCCAACTAGGACTAGTGCCAGTTATGATGCATAAATTTGGCCAGTGAATGTTTCTTATCTGCTTCTCAAAGTAATACAGATTGTGTTAACTTCAAATGTAGAAACATTCCTATTTAAATATAAAGTCTTGAATACTTAGAAATAAATTCATAAACTCTATACTGTTTGTCAGAGATCTAATGCTGTACTTCTTTGGTTTTAGGTTTAATCATTTGCAAGCTCAGTGATACTAGTGACTACATATAATATCTATATGTTTTAATCCACAGAATATCATATGTGTGTGTGTGTGTGTAGAACACAGATAAAATGAAAAATTTTATCAATTAAAAAAAGAAGTATCAAGTTACTTTGGAATTTTCACTTGAGTTTATTCTGCAATGTCTGTACTGTATATGATGTTGAATTTATACATCAAGTGGTTTAAACACTGATGCCTATTTGGAAAAATCCTGGTTGCTATGCAGATAGTCTCTAGATGTCGTTAAAATCTCTAGACTTTGGGTAAAGTACTCACACTTCACCACATGGTGAGCTTCATGCATTCAGATGAAGTACTTAGGCTGGCAAAGACATTTAAGTGTAGATAAATGTTGCATCTTCTGCCTTAGATACATCGCTAACTAGAAAATGTCCACTCTTATCAGGGACTCCAATGTTTAGTCAGTTCTTCAAATGTTCTTATTAATCTATAATACTGGGCAGTCTGTATTCTAGTGAAACTGCTGAGTGTACACACATACACACAAACATACACAGAAACATGTGTGTCATTCCTTTTGTATTATGGAGGCAAGTTTTGAAGAATCAGTACCTGGAGAAACCACCAGCAACTGTTACCACTGATGGGTCAATGGACTTCAGAAAATTCCTTAGTTGTTAAGCCCACAGTTCTCAAATAAAACAACACATGCAAATGACAAGGGATATGTTTCTAATATTTTGTACACTACTGCATATAGGTTTGGAATATGCAGAAGCACTGACTTTGGTTGTGTAGGTTTAATTATATATTTACATGAACACTTAGATGATAATGTCATTCTCGATGGACTGAGCTTAGGACCAATCACCTACATTACCATTAAAACAAAGATTTGTGAACATGTACAGACAAAATAATCATTATCTGGGGAGGACAAGTTCAGAGTTTCTTAAGACCCCACAGGGTTGTGTTGAAATGGTATGCTATAGATAGAAAAAGTCATAATCAGTAATTGTTATGAATCATTAATATGAATAGGATACATGATGACCATGAAACAAATGCTAGCACAGGATGTGGAAGTCTGGGAGACAGAGAAAAGAAGAAATCTATCATACCTGGAAAACTGTCATGGATAACACAGGAATTTGAATTGACAGCAAGACATCTGCTTCTTTTCCTGACCATACCAACTCTGCTGAAGCTGAGTAATATTTTCTGCTTCATGATCCCAGTCACCATAATGTTATATGTGGACACAGGAATAGCACCCTATGTAATCATCTGTCTGCATCATTACCCATATTCCTGCTACCATCCATGGGCCTTAGGTTCCCAGCATCCCAGAGGGGTACAGATCCTCTATAAGTAATTAAAGACATAAGAATTACTCAGGAACTTTCTGGGACCAATTAACCTCAGAGATCTCTAGTGGAAACCAGTTTTAGTCACTGATCACTGTTTGCTGCACATAGACAAATATATAGATTTAATAACAATAAAAACTAATACATAAATAGCAGCAAGAAGAAAGTCAATAAAACATGTAAAGATGCATACACATTCCCTGTACAGGTAATCAGCATGACTTCTGTTGACTGGAGCCCACTTTCTTAACAGGGATAGGGAAAAGAGTAACTGCAAAGAATCCCACATTATCAGGGATTTTCTGATTATTAATGACTTAAAGTGTTTTAATACAACAAAAATTTGCATAAAGAACCCATCAGTAGTTTTTATGGTTTTGGATGTGAGCCTAGCCTTTAACTGCTAAGCCATCTTTCAGTAGTTTTTAAGCAATGAGACCACAGAAAACCACACACATTGGGAACCTTCCAATAACAGCATCTCAATTCAATATGACTGACTACCTTAAAAGGACTTGGAGCAGATATACAACTTTCTGAAAAAATTTAAACTTCATCATCCAACTATTCTATTTGTACCAATGTGTGAAAAGGGCAAGAAACACAAACATTCAACTCCCAGGTAATATTGGTTCTTATTGATCTTACTTTTATTTGGGATCTTAGAGATAATTAACAATACTTTTAAAATTATTTCAGTTGATTGATTTATTTATGAGTGATTAAATTTTGTTTGTAAATGTGGAAATAGTAAGTGGAATCTAAGTATGTGTTCAGGATTAGACACAGTGCTGACTCTCTGGTTGTTTAGAACAACTGAATTTTGCTTGCCAATCAATTAGTTTTATTTATCCCAAGAAGAATAATTCCATCTACTCTCTGAGTATTGGCTGACATGATAAACAAGGTGATTGGATGGAAGGCTCAAGTTCTAGTTCAATCATTCCTAAGTACTGTGATCTTCACTAATATAAGTATAATATATTGCCTTAGCATTTTTAATGTCATTCAAAGCATTTGCATTGCATTTTTAAGCCATAATTTCCCAAAGAATTCCAGTGACCATCCACACATACTGTCACCTCCAACTATCCACAAGCAATTCCACTCTACTTAATGCTCTTACAGATTTTCCTATTCTTGATATTTCTTTGAATATACGCTCTTCACGTTTGGCTTCTTCCTGTTTGCATGTTTTCAGAGTATGTCTGTATAATTCTACATCATAATAATTGACTTTTTATTATTGAATAGTATGTCATTGTATAGATATGCCATAATTATTTACATAATCATTTGGTGATGGCTCTTTCCACTTAGGGACAAAGAGAAGTAGCACTTCTGTGAATATTAATATACAACCATTCTTTTGACTCATTGTAGGTATGTACCCACTCATATGGCAATTATATATTAAAAGTGGGGGTGTTGCTTTTTAATTTTTAGCTTAACTTAAATGAAAAACCATTTTTATGTATATTACCCTTCAAGCTCAATTCTTTAGGGCATTTTTATTTACACTAATTTGTTAACCCTCTGTTCAACACCATTTTTTATCCCAATGTTCTGCTCCCTGTTTCTGCATTAATCCTGATGGAATTAGGTATTCACACAGACTTTGAAATCATATATATTCTGTTATCCTTGTATATCTCTCCCCAAAGGCCTCCATTTTTCTCTCCTCATGAAACATCATTGTTAGTGTTCTTTATATACAATTGCACATGAATACAAATATATAACAGTTATTAATGGGGCCAGAGAGATAGCTCAGTGCTTAAGAGTACTTGCTAATCAAGGTTTCTTCCAGCACTAATAAGGCAGCTTACAATATTTGTAACTCTAATTATGGAAAATCCAACACCATCTTTTGGCTGCTGTTAGCAACAGTCATTCACTGTTGCACTATTAGCATATATAAAAGCAAAAAGGTTTATGCACGTAAAATGAAAATTAAAAACCCAAATTACTGATTTGATTTATGCTATTTTAATAATAGGTTGTTCTCCAAGATCTATAACTTTGCTATCTCCAGGTATTTGGCTCAACAGATATGTGTACATCACAACATTCGTACCTGAATTAATCAAACTGTATATAAGTACATATTTTCACTTTTCATTCATGATCTTTACGCATCTAAGACAAATTAATTTCCTTTCAATTGAAAGTAGAGCATCAATAAACATTGGCATGCAAGTATCTCTGGAGAAGATATGAGTACTTAGATTATATACTGAAGGGTACAGGATAATATGTTAATTCTATTTGGGGTCTTAAATGCCAATACTAAAATACGTATTGTCTGTAACTGTTTACATGTTGGTCAACAGTGAAAAAGGTCTCTTTCCCAATATTTAGTGACATTTGTTTTCTTGATAATGAATAGCCTTTCTTACTGGAGTGGTAGTGATTCTCAAGTTAGTTTTCATTTTGATTTGCTCTGGTGGTAATGTATATTGAATACTTGAAAAAGTATATATTGGCCATTTGTAATGTCTTCTTTCAAGAACTCTCCATGTAGTTCCTTTTGTCTGATTCTATTGGTTGTCTTGATTGCTTTGGTTTTTTTTTTTAAGTTCTTTATGTTTTCTGAATATTAGTCTTCTGTCAGATGTGCACCTGCCAAAGATTTCCTCATGTAGGGCATGTTGACCATGCCACCAGGGGAATGGACATGTACTGATGAGGTTGAGTATGATCAAACTCAAGAAATCCCAGAATTTGAGATTGTCAGCAGTAGAGCTAACTCCATTCCTATTTCCATACCTGCTTTGGGGTACTTAACCATGACTCTCAACTAGGTGATCACAAGTCACATAACACAGCACCTGGAATTCTTCCTCATGCAAATACAGTACCACCAGCATCTTAGCTTCAGCCAACAGAATATATTTATCCCCAAAATTCCATCCCACTCCCCAAGGTTCATATAGTCCCTGTCTTTACTGATGGTGGGAGCCTGGGGTCCTCCATTGTTGTCCCTCCATCCTCATCAGATAAAGGTTCACTGCCTATAAAATCAGACCTCCAAAAAATTGAGAGCTCTGCCCATTTAAAGAATTGTTTGCAGTGGTTATGGCATTAGATATTATTTCTGAATCCTTTAATTTGTTTTCTTACAGTCTCTATGTAGTAAATTTACTGCCTAATTTGATAGAGGCTCATATTAGGCTTGATTCTAACCCCATCACCACTCTGATGATTCAGGCTCGTACCCTACTAAAACAAACAACATCATATTTTTCTCCAACACCTTCAAGGTCATCAAGACTTCCCAGAGCTCCTATCTTACAGAAACTACCTGGCAGATCAACTTGCCTCAGGCTTCCAATGCCATACTGTTGCCAAGGCAACTCAGTTCTACTCATTAACTCATGTCAACTGGAGGGCCTCAGACATAAATACCCTCAGGTCCTAATAAAGACCTTAAAAAGATCATCTGTACCTGTAGGTCTTGTCAGCCATTCTTACAAGTGCCTCCCTTCCAGCCCATGGGGAGCAATGCCAGGGGGCTCTGCCCTAATAATCTTTGGCTACTCGATGTTACTCACTATTCCCCATTTGGAAAGCTAAAATATATATGTTTGTGACTGTTGATACCTTCTCCCATGCGTGCTAGGCATTGGCCCATGCTGGAGAAAAATCTAAACATGCTATTAACTATGCTTCAATTTTTGCCATTCTCAGACTTCCAGATCAAATTAAAACAGATAATGGCTCATGTTTTACAAGCAAACCTTTTTCAGAGTTTCTCCATATGTAGAAGATCTCCCACACTATGGGCATCCCTTACAACCTGAGAGGACAGGCAATTGTCGAAAAGACAAAATCAAACCTTAAAGTCTCAGTTACAAAAACAAAAGGGGGAGATTTTACCCCTACATGATCAGCTAAAAAAGGCATTATTCACTTTAAATATTTTAATTTTTGCAAAAGAAAATCCTCAGTTGCCCCTGTTTCAAAGACATTGGACCCCCTCCATCTCCTATAGTTCAATATGAGTCAGCTGGAGGGACCCACTGATGGAAGCCTGGAGAGGACCCCAACCTACTGCTGACAGCTGGGAGGGGATTCGGCTACATATTTCCCCAAAGTGAAAAGAATACCAATCTGGATACCAGTCAGAGAGATAAATTATAAGCCTCAACATGGGAAGGCTGACAATGACATTTCCAGGGAGTTCACCTGCCCTGAAGAACACCCCCTATGCTTCTCCCTCAGGAGACCAAGATGATCAAGAAAACAACCCTTCTGCTGACAAGGATGCTGGTCTCCATCTTGACTGGGGAGGACTCAGTGACCCCCAAGGAGCAAGAAAAATAAAAAAAACAGTCGGGTAATCCCTGTGACTGTAACAGAGGTGACAAGAGCTCCAAGACAACCGGTCTGTGGACTGGATTTCATGGCCTATTACCCTATTTCCTCCCCCTCCTTGGCCCTTTCTTCTCCGTCTCCTTATCTTGACTGTCGAGCCATGTGTGCTCAATAATCTCACTCAATTTATCCATCAGAGGTTAGAGGAGGTTGCAGCTTCACCAAACTGAGATCCATTACCAAAGACTTGTCTCTTCTGAACCAGGCTCTACATATCCCTCTGCTTATGAACACCACTCCTCAGCTTTCCACCTGAGCTGAGACAACTAAGAGGTATAGAACAAAACCCCACACCCTTGAGACAGAGTGACACATGGTATCCAGAGATGGGTAAGATCCCCATGTGGGTGACAACCTAAGACAGGAGCCATGTAACCTGCTCATTATGAAAACAAAAAGGGGAGATGTTGGACCCCATTTTGATCCTGGTTCAGTCCTTGAGGACAAACCCAAGCCTGGCTCAAGTTTCTGCAGCCTTGTGGTAGAGCCTAAGCCTGGCTCAAGTTTTGAGAATATCTCAGTCTCTTTCCGTATCAAGGTGACTCAGTTAGACCTGTTTGGCCCAGTCTCTGCCCTACTGTTGCTGATGTAAAGCTTTGCCATTAGCCCTGTCAGTCACTCCATACCCTCCATCACCCTTCCCTGCCTCCTATGTCATCTCACCCCATCAAAAATTCCCTATGCTCCAAGTTTATATAAGTGAAAGGCTGATGCAATAAAGTTGAGTTCCTGCTTCAACAAGACTCCTGGCCCAGTGTGCTTCTTTTGGGATGTTGACACTCACCCTCCCACTCAGCCCTGGAGAAGAGCCCAGCAGGTCTGGGACCTCTCTCCTCTAGCCTGGACCTGCTGGCAAGGAGCCAACAGTATTTAAATGTAGATTTGTTTATATGCATGTGTAACAACAAAGGTTAAAGAGAGAAAGCATTGAATTTTGGATGGAGTGTCAGATATAGGAGGGGTACACAGGAGAGGAGAAGGAGAGAAGGGAATGTAATCATATTTTAAATAAAAAGTCCAGCATGGATGTGGGAGGGGCTCCTAATGCCCACTCCCTGGCTGAGAAGATATAGACAGTGTATGACTGCTAAGGGAGGGAGAGCCACTTTTTTTTGAAGGTTGGTGGCTAATTGCAGGTTGCCAAAAATGTAGTGGATAATCCTATAGCTGTGTAAATCTGGTCAATACTAATCAGACACTGAGCTATATGATGATGATGATGATGATGATAATGATGATGATGATGATAAAGATGTTAAATTCGTAAAAGAGATGTACAGGAGAGAAGGGCCAAAGTGAGTGGGAGGGGGCAGCTTAAGAAATATATGATTACAATACATATATACATCTAAGGAATTTGCAGTTAATAAAAATAAACACTTTAACGTAAGGAAGCATTTACTTCAACTCAGAATCTATTAATTTTTATGTTTTACAATGGTATATTTGCAATATGTACACACACAAATGCAAAACATTGATTACACTCCTATTCACACACATCCATGCAAAGAATTCATTACACTGTTTTTTCTTGTTTTTATAATATAATTCATTTTTTTAAATGTATTCACTTTACATCCTGCTTACTGCCCCCTTCTGGTCATTCATTAGACAATTCTTTCTCCATTCCCCTCCCCTTCTCCTCCAAGTGGGTGGCAGCACCCCTAGGTATCTCTCCACCCTAGCACTTCAAGACTAGGTACTTCCTCTTCCACTGAGGCCAGGCAAGACAGCCCAGCTAGAATAACAAAGCCCACACACAGGCATCAACTTTTATGATAGCACCTGTTCCAGTTTTTCAGGACCCACATGAAGCCAAGTTGCATATGAAGAGGGAGGCGTAGGTCCAGCCAGTGTATGTTCTTGGATCAGAATTTCAGACACTAAGAGCTCCAAGGGTCCAGGTTAGTTGACACTGTTGGTCTTACAGTGGAGTTCCTATCCCCTTCGAAGTCTGCAGTCCTTCCTCCTAGACTTCCATAAGAGTACCCAAGCTCTAACCAGTGTTTAGCTCTGGGTGTCTATATCTGTCTGAGTCAGCTGCTAGATGGATTCTCTCAGAGGACAACATGCTCATGTTGAGCATTTATTGCACTTTTATTCACGCACATATATGCAAAGCATTGATTACAATTTTATTCACACACATACATGCAGAGCACTGCTTACACTTTTATTCACACAAAAGGTTAGGAAGTTAACTCAATTATAAGAAAACAAAGTACATGTATGTCACTTTATTAGTTATATACTAGTAGTCCACAGAATAGATTTCATTATCATATTATATATATGATGCATTGATCTTATTAACATACTATTTCCCTTATGTTCTCTCACTATCTATCTTCCCCCCACTTTATAAGTGTGTTTCCTGTCATATTCTCTAATAATTACATTTTAATGTCATATTTTGTCCTTATTACACACTCAAGATGAAACAGCTGATACTTGTCTTTCTAGGCCTGTCATACTTGCTTTAACATGATATTCTTCATTCCATCTCAAGGATAATGGCATGACTTTATTTTTTTTAATTATAGAATAAATTTCCACAGGGTGTATATATAAGATATTCTTTATTTACTAATTGCCTGAGAGCACTTAGATGAGCCCATGATTTGGAAACTACCACTTTTCTGACAAGAAGTATGGGTATGTGTGTTTCTACATTAAATGCTGCTTTATATCTCTATGAACATGTACTCAGGCATGGAATATCTGAATCATTTTAGTTCATGCATATTTTAGATTTTGACTATGTTCTTGTCTGAAAAGCTCAGTTGCCAATATAAGTCTTGAAGCCAAAGGACGTTTTGTGCTGTTGTTGAATTTATTACAGGAAGTTGACTTCCTGTATGATACTTCCAGCTGTTACAAGGTGGTGATGCAGGTGAAGTCAAGGATTGAGAGAATATACATGGTTTCTGCAGGCAAGTTTCAAAGAGCCTCAGATACCCTCACTAGGAAGTAGCCAGGCCAACATGTCACTAGCAGATGACATTCCTTATCAAAAGACTCTGGGCACCAAACCAAAAGACATTTTAAAGTGAACATGAAAGAAAATCTATATAGCACTATTTCAAACATTGAGCTTTTAGACTTGATTCCAAGAATAAGGAAAAAGTCAAGATGAGTATCTGGAGTGATAGATAAGTTGGTAAAATGGTTATCATGCAAACATACAGTTCTGAATTCAGTTCATAGAACTCACATGAAAAATTTATACAATGGTACACATCTATAATGACAGTGTTAGGCAAGTAGAGAAAAGAGGATCTTGGGTTCTTAACTTTGTCAGCCTACACCACTTGATGTATTCCACTTCAGTGAGAGGCCCTATCTCAGTGTAAAGAAAGTTGGACAGTACCTGATGAATGAACTCAAGATTCTCCCCTGATCTATGTAGGCATGTACGCACAAATGCAAACACTTTCTTGAGTTTACACACACAAACACACATACACATACACGGGATTATGTGGAAAAAAAAGTACAGAATACCCAAGATACAGTTCACAGAACTCAATAAGGCCAACAGACTGAAGGGTCCAAGTGAGGACACCTCAGTCCCACTGAGGAGGGAGAAGAAAGCATTCACAAGTGGGAGGGAGGGACCTGGGAGGGAAAGTGGACAAGGGTAGTGGGGAGAGAGTAACCTGACCTTGTATTGGGTGAGGGAAAAGGACTGAAGCCATGAGGGCCAGAAGAAAGAATGGACACAACCTAGGGAGGTAGGAGGTTGGTGGAACTCTCCATAGTACACCAGAGACTAGGAGGTGAGAGACTCTCAGAACTCAAAGGGAGGGACCTTAGATGAAATATCTGACAATAGGGAGAGGAAACTTATAGAGCCCACCTTCAGCAGGAAAACAGGACATCAATTGAGAGAGGTGGTTGCCATTCCACAGTCAAAACTCTGACCCATAATTGTTCCAGTTTAAAAGAGCTACAGGAATAGAAATGGAGAGGAGCTTGAGGAAAAGAAGGTCCAGTGACAGGCCCCAGTGGAATCCAGCTCAAGGGGAGTTCTCAAGGCCTAACATGATTTCTGAGGCTATGGAGTGCTCTCAAAAGGGACCTATCAGCTGGGCGGTGGTGGCGCACGCCTTTAATCCCAGCACTTGGGAGGCAGAGGCAGGCAGATTTCTGAGTTAAAGGCCAGCCTGGTCTACAGAGTGAGTTCCAGGACAGCCTGAGCTACACAGAGAAACCCTGTCTCAAAAAACCAAAAAAAAAAAAAAAAAAAAAGGGACCTATCATGACTGTCCTCCAAAAGACCCAAAAAGCAGCTGAAAGAGTCAGATGCAGATATTTGCACCCAACCAATTGACAGAAACTGCTGACCCTTGTGGTTGAATTAGAGAAGGGCTGAAAGAAACTGAGGAGGAGGGTGACACTGTAGGAGGACCAGCACTCTCAATTAATCTGGAACCCCAAGATCTCTCAAACCACCAAAAAATCAGCATACACCAGCTGATATGAGGCCCGCACCACACATAGAGCAGAGGACTGCTAGGTCTGGGTTCAATCAGAGATGATGCACCTAACCCTCAAGAAACTGGAGGTCCCAGGGAGTTTAGAGGTCAAGTGGGGTGTGGGGTGGGGTGGGGGATGGGAACAGCCTCTTGGAGACAGGATGTTAGGTTGGAGGTATGTGGAATAGTCAGGGGTGGATGGGGGAATAAAATATGAGTGTAATAAATAAATAAATAAATAAATAAATAAATAAATAAATAACAAAAATGGTGTACATATAAAACAATTCTGTGAAGGCACAAAATATTGATTGGGAAAAATCATTCTAAGATCAAACAAAATGGGAAAATTACAGACCAATCAATCTCTATGGTGAATACAGATGCAAAAATAAATTCTTACCACAATACTAGGAAAGTAAATGTCCAATAAATAACTGGTCTAACTTGAGGCCCAAATCACAAGAAGAAGCTTGTGTCCAAAATTTCCTGGATAGTGAGGAGCTGAAAGCTGGATTTCTCAGAGACCTAGCATAAAGCCAAACATGACTGACAAAAAAGTAAATGAAATGATATTTTTAATGATGCTATTCTGCTACACTCATAAATTCATCATCAAAGAGGCTTCCTCCAGGAGTTGATAGAAACCAATGCAGAAATCCACAATCAAACATTAGGCTGAGCTCAGAAAACTACACAGAATAGTGAAAGGAAGGACTGTAGGAGACAGAAAGGTCAAAGATACCACAAGAACAAGGCTCACGCAATCAAGTAAGCAGGGCACATAATAGATCACAGAGAGGATGCTACAAATGTAGAGTCTGCATTGGTATGCACTAGGCCTTCTGCTTACATGCAAGGGTTTTTAGTTTGGGGATTCTGTGGGACACCTAACAGTGGGAGTAGGAGTGTCTCTGACTATTTTGCCTGCTCTTGGAACCCTTTTCCTCTTATGGGGTTGCCTTGTTCAGCCTTGATAGGAGGGTTTGTGTCTAGTCTTATTGCATCTTGTTATGGTGTTTGGTTGATATCTCTGGGACACATGAGGAGAAATGGAGGGACAGTAGAATCTGAGGATTCGAATGAGGTGTGTTTTCATGGAGGGGGAGCATACTAAGAGAAAGAGAGGAAAGGGAAGCTGCCATACTGATTGTGATGTAGTATGAGAGAATAAAGCAAAACAATAAACAGCACATAATTCTTAAAGACCAAGTTGGCCACATACTACATCTGCAGAAATGATTCATGAAGGGACATTGGCCAGCTTGAGCATGATGATCATGCCTCTGGCAGGCATGGACCATCTCCACAATTCTGTCTGCCTTGCTAAAAACTGTTAGATTGCATTCATAATGTTAGCTCCCAAGGCCTATTCCCATATTTCGCCAATGCCTTCTCCTGAGACTCATTAACAGGCCCAGATATCAAAGTATTGAAGTTCAGCAATCAAAAGCCTCCTTTGACACACTAATTAATGTGCCCAATCAAAATTAAATACCACATCCTTATACAAGGTTTCCCCCTTTTACCTTTATAAACTGCCATTTTACTATAAGCCATGTCTGTCTCCTCTCTATCCAACAGCAGTCCTTTGTCCCATTTACCTCCAATACAAATACCACTTAACTATCTCCCTTGCCTCCTTTCTCCATTCTTCTTTGTTCCCTTCCTCTTCTCTATTTTGTTCTATTTGCTAGCTTTGTCCCTATCCTGTCCTGTGTCCATTTGGGGTAAATAAATCCCTAGGATTGAGAACTTAGTGTGAGAAAATGGTCTTGAGATTCCTAACTCAATACTTATTCTTTAAGTTCAGCATATGCAAATCAGTATATACTAGATCACACAAATGGGGTCCAGGGACAGAGGTCATATGATCCAGCAGATACAGAAGAAAGCTTGTTGATGAAGTGCAAGATTCCTTTGTGCTATAAAAGTCTTGATAAGAATATATATCAACATGACATATGCTACAAATGGCCAAGATATGGGCAATGATATGCTTAATGGGTAAAAATTCAAAACATTTCTGCTGAAATTGGAATAAAGCAAGGATGTCTATTTTCCTCACTCTTATACAATACAGAACTTAAAGTCTTAGTTAGAGCACTTAGAGCAGTGGGTCCATGGGGGGGGTATCACATATCACATGTCATGCATATAAAATGTTTATATTATATTCATAATATTGGAAAAAGAGTTAGAATGACAAATGTAATGATTTTTTGGTTGGGGTTCACCACAATCTTGAGGAACTCTATTAAAGTTTCATTGCAATAGGAAGCTGGGGAAAACTAATATTGGAGATTTTAAAAAATTGAAAAGAATGGATGGGAGGAAAAAGACAGCCAGCAGTGTGGTAGTGGCTCACATCTTTAATCACAGCACTCAGGATGGAGAGGCAGGTGGATCTCTGGGTGTTTGAAGCCGATTCCTCTGCAAAGTGAATTCTAGGATCACCAAGCCTACACAAAGAAACCCCATCTTAACAATAACAAAAACAAAAAAAAAAAAAAAAAAAACCAACATCATCAACAACAACGGAAGTCAAAGTATCTTTATTTGAAGATTTAATTCTATACATAAAAGACTTTAAAGACTCCACCAGAAAACTCTTAGAACACATAATCTTCAATAAAGTGGCAGGATACAAAATAATTATATATTAAAAATACCCAGTAGCCTTCCTATAGCCCAACAACAGCCATACTGAAGAAAAATAATGGCAATAATACAAATTTACAACTGTCACCAAAAATATACAGTGGCAAAATTTAAACAGTGAACCTTTTTACATCCCTCCTCTAACCCTTGCAATGCCTGGCATATGCTGGTTCTTGACATTATGTTCTCAAATATAAATACTTGGAGCTAAGATCCATAAATAAGAAAGAACATGAAGCATTTATCTTTCTGTGTCTAGTTACAATCCTGTGTAATATTTTCCATTTCCAACCATTTATCTAAAATTTCATTATTTCCTTTTATTTTTACAGGTGAATAGAATTGCATGTATGCACCTCATTTTTCTTGTCCATCCATCATTTTAAGGACATCTAGGATGATCCTTTAGAGCTACAGTGTATAGAAATGCAATAAACATGGGTAAGCAAGTCTGGTGGTTTGAAAGAAAATGGCTTCATAGGTCATAGTAGTGTCACTACTAGGAGGTGGGCCTTCTTAGAGTAGATGTCAACATCTGTGAGGAAGTGTGTCACTATGGTGGGTTTTGATTTTTAGAAACTCAAAACAGGACTAGTGGCTCACAATCTTTTCTGGCTGCTTGAGGATCTAGATATAGAACTCTCAGCTCTGTCAGCACCATGTCTTCCTGCATTCTAATATGCTTCCCACATCACAATAGTGAGCTAAACCAATGAAACTGTAAGCCAGCCTCAATTAAATGTTTTCCTTTATAACAGTTTCCATAGTCACGGTGTCCTTAAAGAGCAATAGAACCCTTACTAAGACAACAATTATGTCTAGAATAGTGCATTGATTCCTTCAGGTACATGCCAGTGAGTGTATGGTTGTGTCATGAAGATCTTTATATTTGGGTAGTACTCCATACTAGTCTAAATTGTAGGTACAATCAGTTTGCAATCCTACCAATTGAGAATGAGGGTTTCCCTTGAACCTGAAAACTTACTAGTATTTGATGTCAGGTATTTTCTGGAACAGTGGGAATGAAGGGGAAAGATGAAAAACAGGGGAAGGGCTTTAATTATGGAGGAAGGAAGGTAATACAGAGAAAGAAGAAGCACAGATAAATAAAACTCAAGATGTTTGGAAAGGTCATAGGCAAATAGATTATTTCATAGTCAACTTAGAAATACATACACTATATATGAATATATATATATAATATGTGTGTGTGTGTGTGTGTGATGGGTGATGAGAGAGAGAGAGAGAGCAAGAGAGAGAGAGAGAGAGAAGAGAGAGAGAGAATATTGTCTTTTCAAGAACCATGGAGTTCCTAACAAAAATCTCAATGCCCAAAATAACAAACCTCGCTTACAATTGTTGCTCTGCTGTATCCAAGAGCCTCCCAAGAAATAGAGGTTATTGTTCTTACTCTTGGTTTTCTCCTCAAAATTGAAGATAAGATCTATTGCTAAAGATACCAATATTTCAGACATAGGACTTGAAGAATTGAGCTAGAACTGACTTAGAAGCCCCTCCTTGGGGAATAGCCCTCAGTATTGGAAGGTGTCATAAAAGATGCCAGGGGTGAAAATCAATAAATAGTTCTACCCCACTGTAAAGTTATGAATCACAAAAGCAACCACCATGGGAAGGTTTCCTCAGTGTTACAATAGTGGCAGTTTCATCTTGGGAGTGACCAACAGCTGTATAACTAGACTTAAGACTAATTAAGAGGGCCAGGGCGTGGTGGCACACTCCTTTAATCCCAGCACTTGGGAGGCAGAGGCAGGCGGATTTCTGAGTTCGAGGTCCAGCCTGGTCTACAGAGTGAGTTCCACGACAGCCTGGACTACACAGAGAAACCCTGTCTCGGAAAAAAAAAAAAAAAAAAAAAAAAAAAAAAAAAAAAACTAATTAAGAGAAAGAATTCATACCTGGCACTTAATCCTGTCTAGTCACAGGGTCCATAGAAGAAGCTACCAGCTGCCATTTTCATAAACCAACATAGTTTCTAATTGTTTAACATTTATACTTATACCCAGAGATAGGTGTAGCTCTAAACTCTCATCAAAGAACCTCTTTTCCCCAATACATGAAGAATATACAGAAATCCAAAACTAACCAAAATGTAGAGATCATATAATTGTAGATTCCAATACCAGTTGCTGCATCTTAAATACAACCAACATACCCAAGGTTAGGGTACCATCACGAAAAGGAGACAAAAATTATAATAACTATAGAGCCTATACCTTGCTGCAAGATAGTATCTACTAGAAGTGACAGGGAAGGAGCATCCATAAACTCTCAATGTTCAGTGAATTAAAAAAAAAAAAAGAGTTATGTGCTAAGTGTTTTGCCTACACATTCATAAATAGAGCAACACATCCTTGCCTGTTGCACATGAGCAAACATCTGAAGGAATCTGGATCTCTGCAGACAGCAATTTGTACCTTGAGCCATTCTCCATCCCCATTAATAATTTTTATATATTAGTAGGTATGTGTGATTGTGTATAGATAATGTAATACTAAAAGATGACTTGTGAGAGGGGAAAAATGGAGACCTTAAGAGAGTGATGTAGAAGGAAGAATACATATTATTAAAGTGCATGAGGGATTACTGAGATGCAGAGGGTTAAAGCAGAAGTGCTGGGCAGAATGTTGGGGGTAAAAATGGTGTTGAACGGATGGTTAACAAACTAAGTAAAAAATGAAGATGTCACCAGGAATCCAACTACCTAGCCAGCAAGTATAAATAAAATAGCTTTTCTTTTAAATTCAGATAAAATTAAAAAGTAAATCCTCTTTTAAATGGAGAATTACTATATGACTAAATGCATACTTATTGTCTGAAAGTGGAAAACACATCCATCAATGAATAAGTAAATAACCATGTCATATTTGTACAATGCCATATTATTTGTAAACAAAAAAACAATTATTGTTATATAGAACTATATAGACATGCCTTGAAAACATGCTAAAGACAGAACCCAGCAATAAAGAGCTCATACTCAAGTGAAATGTCAAGAATAGGAAAAGCTGAAAGATCCTAAAGTGCAGCGGAATTACAGTGGATGGTTGGAGATGAGATATGTGCGAATAGGCACAGGAATTCTTTGAGGGACAGTGGGTTCTAAAAGGCAAGGTAAATGTTTTGAATGACATTGAAAGTACTAAAGCTATTTAATTATATTTATGTAAGTGAATTTTACAGTTCTTCAATATGAGTGAATTTAAACTTGATCCCACCATACAACCACTTTTGCTTCTCATGTCAACCAAAACATAGCAAATAGATGCATCATTCTTCTTGGAGTAATTGAAGTGAAATAGTAAGTAAAAAGGGTTTGTTGTATATAACCAGAGGAGGTAGCACTATCCTGGATACATCCTTAGATTCTACTTACTATTTCCACACACAATGACAAAAGTTAATCATCTTTAAGAACCCAACAAAAGTTAGACCAATAAGTGTAAAGATTCCCTTGGGTTGAAAGTTTGCATTTTATTTTTATGTATCGAAGAACTCCATCAAATTTAAGACTGCAAAGTCTACAAAATTATCTACTACAAGGAAGGAATTATAAATGCCATCTATGGCCTCATGGTTAATAGTGAACTTATACAACATGGAATTATAAAATACTCTCTTACATATAAGAAGATAGTTTGGATAATGGTGGTAGGTAAAATTAACATTTTTATAGAGAGGTAAGAAGACAAAATGAATGAACAGAAATGGAAACATGGCCTATTCTATTGGCATAAGGAAGCCTTAAACATGCCATCTGCTTGACATAGTCTAGCCCTTTTCACATATTGTCACACATAAGAAGTTGTATGATAAAGATTAAAGTTTTCAAGAAGGTTGTATATCTGCCCCAAGTTGTTTTCCAAGTAGTCATTCATATGGAATTGAGATGCTATCCTTGGAAGCCTTCCAGAGTGAGTGGTTTTGTATGGTCTTATCTGCTTAAATACTACAGTTGGATGGGCTAGAGAGATGGTTCAACAGTCAAAAGCTAGGCTCACAATCAAAAATATAAAAACTTGTGTAATTTTTTGTTGTGTGAGACACTTTAAGTCATTAACAATCAGAACAATGCCTGAAATGTGGAGTGGTTTTGTAGGTACAGTCCTTCACTTTCCACCTAACAGATTGTACTCCAGTCAAACAGAAACTCTGTTCAATACCTGAAGATGCAACGAGCATGCACCTTTACATATATTTGACTTTCTTTTCCATATATTTTGCTACTTATTTTTTTTTTATTTTATTGGCTATTCTCATTTAAATTCTGCCTTCTCCTAAGTGTGGGAAAGAGTGATCAGTGACTATAATTGGTCTCCACTAAAGATTCCTGAGGTAAATTGGTTCTTGAAAGGTCCTGGGTAATTACTTTATCATTAATGAGTTAGAGAGGGTCTGAACTCCTCTGGGATGCAAGACCCATAAGGGCCAGGATGGCAGCAGGAGAACATGAGTCGGAATGATGCAGATAGGTGATGAGAACAGAAGCTGCTAGATGCTGATCATGCAAATCAAATGAAGGTGAGCAGGATCTTGAACCAGAAACTATGACTCAGCCTTGGTGAGCTTTTTACAATCAGGGAAACAAGCATGTGTCTTGCTATGAATCTCCAGTGTGATGTGGAACAGTTTTCCAGGTATGATAACTTTCTTCTTTTCTCTGTCTCCAAGACTTCGTCACACTATGCAAGTATTTGTTTCATGGTCATCATGTAACAATTTTCATATTGACATGCCTATTACAATTATTCATTATATCCTTTTTTCTCTCAATACCCTACCATTTCAACACAAGAGCATCCCTAGGAGATGTAGTTCATTGCTGTAGTTTACTATACTTTCACCTGTGGAGTCCTCACAAAGTCTATACAATGTCCACCACAAGATCTTGATTCATTTTATTTGTACAAGTTCACAATTTTCATGTTACTGGTATTATTGTATGTGATTGTGCTTAAGAGAGTGAAATGATATCATCTATGTGTTTATGTAAATACACAATGACAACTCTTCGATCAAACTCTGAATCTAAAAAATCCACAATGATTTCAGTCGTACTAAATTTTAGAGCATGTCCCTTGTGATTTTTATGTGATGTTTCATTTGAAAACTGAGGGCTTACCATGTAAAGAAGGCATGGGGTTCTTGGGCTCATAAGTGGTAATTGTTGATGGTGATTCTCTGGAATCTGATGTTTTCACACATGCATAAATAATACAAAGTTCCTATTAATTTACAGGAGAAGCAGAAACAGGACATGGTGATACATGCCCATTATCCAGTGAAAGTTTTGAATACATAAAGAGAGTATCTTTTTAAATGGTGCATGATATTTTCCTATAAGATATCCCTTCCTTTGTGCTAATTTCTAATGCACAATGTATAAGTATGCAAACTCTGAATTCAGCTGAATTAAACTTTGTAAGTCTGTGAAGGTGCAAACAGGCAGGCTTAGTTGTAGCATTTCTAAGACAGTTGCTAAGATCTCTTTATATTTCTCCTGTATTGTCAGCTCTGAGATGTGTAATTGATTCATTATTCAGTGTTGTTCATAACCATTGTGTGGGGGAGGCGGGAAGTGTACATGTTACTAGGATACACTACATCATAACTGGTGCTGACCCTAAATGGAGATACAGAATAATTGTAAATAAGCAAACAAAATGAATGTATGTGACTTTTCCAGCATATAGTTTACAATTGATGGTAAGATAGAATAATTAGGTTGATGAAAAAATTATGTCCATGAGATATGTTTAGGATGCTAGGGAACCTGACTTAATGATCTTACTTAGCTATACAGAGACAGATTCAATTTAGTTGAGTATGTAATAAGCAATATGTCTGGCATATGAGAATGGCTAGAGGAAAGAGAAACACAGGGGGGAAAGTGATAGGCAAGAGGAAGAGCAACTCTAAAATATTGAAGAAGAAGAGATTTACCCAAGTACTAATGATGAGAGAAAAGCATGTGAGAATGTATGATGCTATAACACTGGCACCTGTGAGATAATAAACATAATTTGTGTCCTTGTTAGGAGCTTTGTCCCTACCCTCAAAGTAACAGAGGTAATCTGAAAAACGAACCAGAAAAGATGTGTAGGACTTCCTCTGTTAGAATACCATAATGTAAATGAAGCATATTGAAGGAGAAGAGATGGCCCAGGAGACATGAAAACATGGACATGAGCTGAGTCTGCTTCTGTATTCCAGTAAGACAAGATGTGATCCTTATATATCGATATAATCTCATAGAAAGGAATGGATGAAATCAGAGAATATGGAGGAGAGACTCTGAATAATGCATGAAGCAGTTCAATGTAAGAGAAAAAGAATGGATGGAAATTCGTATAGCTTTAACTCAAAACTCAATTTCTTTTTTATACTATGGCAGAGTGGAAAGATAGGAGATGGAGGAATGCTTTGGTAGACAATAAAGTGAAGACATGCATTTCACTTGGGGATTTTGAGCTTTTGATGACTGTCATACATGCAATGGATGGAACATAGTTAACAGAATAAAAGAAATATGTATGTTATAAGGACATTAGTGTCTGATTTTGAAATGATAACCTAGTGCTTTGGAGTATGAAAGTTTGCTTTGAAATTTATATAAAAATATGATGATACAAATTCTTCAAGAACATCAATACACAAAATAACATAGAACAAATTACAAATGAACACACTAGTTACCCAGGATGGGCAAAAGTAAGATAGAAAACATTAGTCCATTTTGTTTCTTTGGAGAAATATCAGGAACTGTCTACAAAAGGATGGATATAGAAACAGTTAAAGATAAGTTGAGAAAAATCAAATGATTGTAATGATTATTGCTACTTGGAGTTTGAGATTATAATTACTATAATGGTTGTCAAATTAGTTGCTGTAAATATATAACCTAGATTTGATTATTTATAACCTATGTTTGATTTATTTTTAATTTAAGGACAATAATTTCTCATTGTATACTGTAGAAGAATGAAAATGAAACCAAACTGTCATCTCCCAGTTCCTCCTCCTGGGCCTGCCCATCCCCCAGAGCACCAGCACCTGTTCTACGCCCTGTTCCTGGCCATGTACCTCACCACTGTCCTGGGCAACCTCCTCATCATCCTCCTCATTCTTCTGGACTCCCATCTCCACACACCCATGTACTTGTTCCTCAGCAACTTGTCCTTCTCTGACCTCTGCTTTTCCTCTGTCACGATGCCCAAGTTGCTGCAGAACATGCAGAGCCAGGACACATCCATCCCTTATGCTGGCTGTCTGACACAAATGTACTTTTAATGGTTTTTGGAGATATGGAGACTTTCTTCTTGTTGTCATGGCCTATGACCGCTATGTGGCCATCTGCTTCCCTCTGCATTACACCAGCATCATGAGTCCCAAGCTCTGTGTGTGTCTGGTGCTGCTGTCTTGGGTATTACCATCTGTATTCCATGTTGCACACTCTACTCTTGGTAGATTGTCATTCTGTGAGGAAATGTGATCCACCATTTTTTCTGTGAATATCTGCCCTGCTCAAGTTGGCATGCTCTGATATTTATATTAATGAACTTATGATATTTATCTTGGGAGGACTTGTCATTGTCATCCCATTCTTACTCATTGTTGTGTCGTATGTACAAATTGTCTTCTCCATTCTAACAATTTCACCTACTAGGGTTATCTACAAGATCTTCTCCACCTTGTGGCTCCCATCTGTCTGTGGTCTCACTGTTCTATGGGACAATTATTGGTCTCTACTTATGTCCATCAGCTAATAACTCCACTGTGACAAAGATTGCCATGGCCATGATGTACACAGTGGTGACTCCCATGCTAATCCCTTCATCTACAGCCTGAGGAACAGAGATATTAAAGGAGGCCTGATCAGAGTCCTTTGCAAGAAGAAAATTCTCTTATAATGACATGGAAATTTTTACTTAAATTTATCTTATTAAAATATTGATACTAATATTACCTAGTGTATCCCTATTAAAGGACCCACATACAAAGAATTCTATATAATATTCCCATTTGCAAAACTGTTTTTACTATTCTGAGTCCCACAGAATATTAATCTAACAGTCCTAATGTATAGGCAGAGGATCTGATACAGAGTCCTGCAGGCCCCATGCTTGTCTTTTCAGACTTTGGGATCTCTGTGAGCCATTGTTTAGTTGATTTGGTGGGAGCCCATTCTCCTAGTATCCTTCATCCCTCTGATATCTACAATCTTTCCTCCTGCTCTCCCACGGGGTTCAGCCATCACTGAGGGAGGAACTCAGTGGAGATCTCAAAATTAAACTCTTTCTCTGTATAATGTTTGGCTGAGGGTCTCTATGTCTGCTCCCATATGTTGCCAGAAGAATTGTATTTTGATAATACCTGAATAAGTCACCAAACTATGAGTATAACAGAATATCATAAGAGTCATTTAATTGATATTTTTCAGTCAGGTTTGGCTCTATCCTAGATCTCTCCTTATTCTATCTCTGGTTTCTGGGATCCCTCTTGTAGAGAGGGCTTCAACTTAAATCAAACACTAGCGGGGCAAGGCAGGAAGAATTCCAGTGCCAGGATTAATTAATATTGTTTACTACAGTGGACAACTCCTGTAACAGAAGCAGGCTGATGAGATGTTGTGGTGCTGCCATTTTGAAAGGAGCTGCCATTTTGGACAGGTCCTGTCCTACATTTTACTGTGGCATCCATAGGCTGGGTTAGGAAGGAAGGGCTTGCCCACATTTTGATGGCTTTTGGTGCACAGCAGCTTTTGTGGCCTGTGACTGGAACTAAAATTACTCCCACTCAAATCTATACACCAAGTAACCAAGTAATAATAACTCTGAGATGATCTGTACAATTGAACATATATTGCTCTTCCCTTTGTAACCAAACAAAATATCCAAGTATTAAACTGTTAGTGCAGCTGCACTAGACACCAGCAGCTAGAATCAGTCAGATCATGTTAGTGGAAAATTTCCCACCTCACTGTCTGCCTTTCATTCTCTTCTTTTTTCAATTAGAGGTGGAATTCAGGGCCCTGAGTATATTAGATAGCTACCCTATCACTGAGTTAAATGTCCAGCCCTATCCCCAGATATATTTATGCTTCTCCTTGACTTGTTTACCAGTTTTGATATACACTAGGTTCATTGGACTGGGCCTCAGTTTAAACTAAATATTAATTGGCGACTCCCACATGGCCACATCACCATTGTCCCAGCACATCTTGAAAGCAGAACAGATTGTAGATGAGGGTTTTATGGCTGGATTTTTGTTTATTTAACAGTTAATATTTATTCATAAGTAAATGCATACCACATTTGTCTTTCTGGACCTGGGATACCTCACTGAGGATGAAATTTTCTAGTTGCAACCATTTGCATGCAAATTTCATGTCACTTTTTTTTAAAGTTGACTTATACTCCATTGTATAAATGTACTGCATTTTCTTCATTTATTCTTCAGCTTAGGGACATCTAGGTTATTTCTAGGTTTTGGCTATTGTGAATAAGGCCACAATGAACATAGTTGAACAAATATCCTTGATGTAGAATGGAGTATACTTTGAGTATATGCCCAAAACTGATATAGATAGGTCTTGGGCTACGTTGATTCTCAATTTTCCTGAGATTTATTTTATTTTATCTGAATTTCTGTGTTGACTACAGTATAATATTTAACTACTAATAGATGATATATCATGATCCTAAGCTCATGATTCATAGCATCCAATTATCCTAAACCTTTTATAATGTCTTCTACTGTTCTCCCTACACTATTTTTTACATCAAAACAAACAGAAAAGTGAAAAATATGTACATAAAGCACACACAAATATGTTTATAAAACCATAAAAAGACAAAATATGAAACCATAAAATATAAGCAAAAGACCAATAGTGTAAAAATGTTCAGAGAAAGTATTATAGGAGGAAAAAAATCTCCAAAAAATACCACTGAGTATCAATTTGTTGTCTATGACTGGGCATGGAGCCTGCCTGTTGATGTATGTGCTTTGCATGCCCAGTGGGACTGTTTGGAGAAAAAGAAATTCTCCTTTGTGAGTGGTAAATTAGAGGTAGTTTTGGGGTTAATGATGGGAGAACATGTCCCTTTCCCCTTCTCAATATGAGGACACCATCCTGGACTTGAGAAGGTCCTGAGCATGCAGCCACCATCTCTGGGAGTACATATGTACACCAGTCCCATTGAGTCTGGAAGGCATTGCTTCCTTGGAGTCTTCCATTCCTACCAATTCTTACAACCTTCCCTCTTCCTCATCCACAAACTTCCTGGACCCATGAGGAGAGGGGTTTGATGAAAACATTCCACATAGGACTAGGTATTCCAAGGTATTTTGCCTTCTGTACATCATCCAGTTGTGGCCCTCTGTATCATTTCTATCTACTGCAGGAGAAAGCTTCTCTGATGATGACTGAGCATGACCCTGCTCTATGGATATAAAAGCATGTCATTAAGGGTCATTATATTGCTACATTTCTTTAACAGAACAATAGTATTTGATTTTTTCCTAGGTCCATGGCCAATCTAGTGCTAGGTTCTTTTTCAGCTGTGCAGTGTCAGGCATGGGATCCATCTGATGGAGTGGACCTTAAATCCAATCAGGTTTGTTACTTCCACAGGTTTTGTGCCAATGTTGGAGAAGTATATCATATGAGCATGTCACCATTGTAGACAAAGGCTTTATACATGAGTTGGTGTTTACTTTTCCCCTATAGTAATGTGTAGGAGACATTAGAAAAAGATTGGGTTTGAGATATTTGGAAGTTATAGATCACCAGCCTAGAATTGTAATGTATCATTTACATATATTTAAAATTATAGCCCACGCCTGGTCCTTTTGGCTGGGGCAGATACCTAGCTTGTCTGCTTCTGTGGAGACACCTTATCCTGAGCCATCCTAGAGAAGCCACTGCACTCAAAGCAGTGGGTAAGAACCCTCGCCCACTACCCCACACCCCAGAGTTATAACTGGAAGCCGGGGTGCTCAGGAACCATCAGCTGAGGAGTTTTGACACAAGCAAGATAACTGGAAAGACCGACTCCAGTCAGACACAGTGAGCACAAGTAACAATAGAGTTAACCAGATGGCAAAAGGCAAGCATAAGAACACAAGCAACAGAAACCAAAGTTACTAGGCATCATCAGAACCCAGTTCTCCTACCATGGCAAGCCCTGGACACCCCATTACATCAGAAAAGCAGGATTCAGAATTAAAATCACTTCTCATGATGATGATAGAGGATTTTAAGAAAGACATAAGTAACACCCTTAAAGAAGTACAGGAGAACACAGGTAAACAGATAGAAGCCCTTAAAGAGGAAACACAAAAATCCCTTAAAGAATTGTAAGAAAACACAATGAAACAGGTGAAGGAATTGAACAAAACCATCCAGGATATAAAAATGGAAATAGAATCAATAAAGAAATCTCAAAGGGAAACTACACTGGAGATAGAAAAGAGATCAGGAGTCATAGCCACAAACATCACCAACATAATACAAGAGACAGAAAAGAGAATCTCAGGTGCAGAAGATACCATGGAAAACATTGACACAACTGTCAAAGAAAATACAAAATGCAAAAATCTCCTAAACCAGAACATCCAGGAAATCCAGAACACAATGAGAAGACCAAACCTAAGGATAATAGGTATAGATAAGAGTGAAGATTCCCAACTTAAAGGGCCAATAAATATCTTCAACAAAATTATAGAGGAACTTCCCTAACCTAAAGGACGAGATGCCCATAAACATACAAGAAGCCTATAGAACGCCAAACAGACTTGACCAGAAAAGAAATACCTCCCGACACATAATAATCAAAACATCAAATGCACAAAACAAAGAAAAAATACTAAAAGCAGTAAGGGAAAAAGGTCAAGTAACATATAAAGGCAGACCTATCAGAATTACACCAAACTTCTCACCAGAGACTATAAAAGCCAGAAGATCCTGGACTGATATCATACAGACCCTACGAGAACACAAATGCCAGCACAGACTACTATACCCAGCAAAACTCTCAATCACTATAGATGGAGAAACCAAGATATTCCATGACAAAACCAAATTTGCACAATAACTTCCCACAAACACAGCACTTCAAAGGATAATTGATGGAAAAAACGCCAACACAAGACAGGAAACTACAACCTAGAAAAGGCAAGGAAGTAATCTTCCAACAACCCCAAAAGAAGATAGATACACAAACATAATTCCACCTCTAATAACAAAATAACAGGAAGCAACAATCATTTTTCCTTAATAACTCTTAACATCAATGGACTCAATTCTCCAATAAAAAGACGTAGACTATCAGACTGGATACATAAACAGGACCCAGAATATTGCTGTATACAGGAAACACACCTCAGTGACAAAGATGAGATGCCCATAAACATACAAGAAGTCTACAGAACACCAAACAGACTTGACCAGAAAAGAAATACTTCCTGTCACATAATAATCAAAACATCAAATGCACAAAACAAAGAAAAAATACTGAAAGCAGAGTAAATACCTCAGAGTAAAAGGATGGAAACAATTTTCCAAGCAAATGGTCCCAAGAAACAAGCTGGAGTAGCAATTCTAATATCAAATAAAATTAACTTTCAACCAAAAGTAATCAAAAAAGATACAGAAGGACACTTAATACTCATCAGAGGAAAATTCTACCAAGATGAACTCTCAATTCTGAACATCTAAGCTTCAAATGCAAGGGCACCCACATAAATAAAAGAAACTTTATTAAAGCTCTAAACACACATTGCACCTCACACAATAATAGTGGGGGATTTTAATACCCCACTCTCAGCAATGGACAGATCATGGAAACAGAAACTAAACAGAGAAACATTGAAATTAACAGAAGTTATGAACCAAATGGATTTAACAGATATCTATAGAACATTTCATCCTAAAGCAAAAGAATATACGTTTTTCTCAGCACCTCATGGTACCGTCTCCAAAATAGAACATATAATTAGTCACAAAACAGGCCTCTACAGATACAAAAAGATTGAAATAATCCCCTGCATCCTATTAGATCACCATGGACTAAGGCTGGTCTTTAATAATGACAAAACCAATGGAAAACCCACATGCATGTGGAAACTGAACAATGTTCTACTCAATGATGACTTGGTCAAGGAAGAAATCAAGAAAGAAATTAAAGACTTCTTAGAATTTAATAAAAATGAAGAAACATCATACCAAAACATGTGGGACTTCATGAAAGCATCGCTAAGAGGAAAACTCATAGCTGTAAGTGCCTACAAAAAGAAACTGGAGAGAGCATACACTAACAACTTGACAGCATACCTGAAAGATCTAGAACAAAAAGAAGGAAATACACCCAAGAGGAGTAGACAGCAGGAAATAACCAAACTCAGGGCTGAAATCAAAAAAATAGAAACAGAAAGAACTATACAAAATATCAACAAACCAGGAGTTGGTTCTTTGAAAACACCAACAAGATAGATAAATCCTTAGCCACATTAACCAGAGGGCACAGAGACAGTATCCAAATTAATAAAATCAGATCTTAAAAGGGAGACATAACAACAGAAACAGGAAATTCAAAAAATCATCAGATCCTACAACAAAGGCATGTATTCAACAAAACTGGAAAATCTGGATGAAATGGACAATTTTCTAGACAGATGCCAGGTACCAAAGTTAAATCAGGAGCAAATAAACCATCTAAACAGTCCCCTAACCCTTAAAGAAATAGCAGCAGTCATTAAAAGTCTCCCCACCAAAAATAAGCCCAGGACCAGATGGTTTTAGTGCAGAATTCTATCAGACCTTCAAGGAAGACCTAATACCAATTCTCTTCAAACTGTTCCACAAAATGGAAACAGAAGGAACACTACCCAATTCGTTCTATGAAGCTACAATCACACTCATACCTAAACCTCACAAAAACCCAACAAAGAAAGAGAACTTCAGACCTATCTCCGTTATGAATATTGATGCAAAAATATGCAATAAAATTCTATCAAACCGAATTCAAGAACACTTCAAAACAATCATCCATCATGATCAAGTGGGCTTTATCCCAGGAATTCAGGGATGGTTCAATATTTGGAAAGCCATCAATGTAATCCACTATATAAATAAACTCAAAGAAAAAAACCACATGATCATCTCACTAGGTGCTGAGAAAGCATTTGACAAAATGCAACATCCCTTCATGGTAAAAGTCTTGGAAAGATCAGGAATTCAAGACTCATACCTAAACATAGTAAAAGCAATATACAGCAAACCAGTAGCCAACATCAAACTAAATGGAGAGAAACTTGAACCAATCCCACTAAGATCAGGGACTAGACAAGGCTGCCCACTCTCTCCCTACCTATTCAATATAGTACTAAAATTCCTAGCCAGAGCAATTAGACAACAAAAGAAGTCAAAGGGATACAAATAGGAAAGGAAGAAGTCAAAATATCACTATTTGCAGATGATAGGATAGTATACTTAAGTGACCCCAGAACTTCCACCAGAGAACTCCTAAACCTGATAAACAGCTTCAGCAAGGTGGCAGGTTATAAAATCAACTCAAACAAATCAGTAGCCTTCCTCTACGTGAAAGATAAACAGGCTGAAAAAGAAATTAGGGAAATGACACCTTTCACAATAGTCACAAATAATATAAATTCACCTCGGGGTGAATCTAATCAAGCAAGTGAAAGATCTGTATGTCAAGAACTTCAAGCCTCTGAAGAAAGAAATCAAAGAAGATCTCAGAAGATGGAAAGATCTCCCATGCTCATGGATTTGCAGGATTAATATAGTCAAAATGGCCATCTTGCCAAAAGCAATCTCCAGATTCAATGCAATCCCCATTAAAATCCCAACGCAATTCTTCACAGAGTTGGACATAGAAATTCTCAAATTCATTTGGAATAACAAAATACCCAGGATAGTAAGGACTATGCTCAACAATAACAGAATTCTGGAGGAATCACCATCCCTGACTTCAAGCTGTACTACAGAGCCAGAGTGATAAAACCTGCATGGTATTGGTACAGAGACAGGCAGGAAGATCAATGGAATAGAATTGAAGACCCAGAAATGAACCCACACACCTATGGTCACTTGATCTTTGACAAAGGAGCTAAAACTGTCCAGTGCAAAAAGGACAGCATTTTCAACAAATGGTGCTGTTTCAACTGGAGGACAACATGTAGAATAATTCAAATTGATCCACTCTTATCTCCTTGTACAAAGCTGAAGTCCAAGTGCATAAAGGATCGCCACATAAAACCAAATACACTGAAACTAATAGAACAGGAGGTAGGGAAGCCCCTCGAATACTTCGGCACAGGGGAAAATCTCCTGAACAGAACATCAATGGCTTATGCTCTAAGATCAAGAGTTGACAAATGGGACTTCATAAAAGTTTCTGTAAGGCAAAGGACACTGTCAATAGGACAAAATGGCAACCAACAGATTGGGGAAAAATCTTTACCAATCCCACATCCAATAGAGGACTAATATCCAATATATACAAAGAACTCAAGAAATTAGACTCCATACAACTAAATAACCATATTTTAAAATGGAGTATAGAGGTAAATAAAGAATACTCAACTGAGGAAATTCAAATGGCTGAGAAGCACCTAAAGAAATGTTCAGCATCCTTAGTCATCAGGGAAATGCAAATCAAAACAACCCTGAGATTCCACTTCACACCAGTCAGAATGGCTAGGATCAAAATTCAGGCGATAGTAGATGCTGGCGAGGATGTAGAGAAAGAGGAACACTCTGCAGTTGTTGGTGGCATTGCAAGATGGTACAACCACGATGGAAATCAGTCTGGCGGTTCCTCAGAAAATTGGACATATCACTACCTGAGGACCCAGCTATACCACTCCTGAGCATATACCCAGAAGATGCTCTAACATATAACAAGGACATAAGCTCCACTATGTTCATAGCAGCTTTATTTATAACAGCCAGAAGCTGGAAAGAACCCAGATGTCCTTCAACAGAGGAATGGATACAAAAAATGTGGTACATTTACACAATGGAATATTACTTAGCTATAAAAAACAATGGATTTGAGAAAGTTTGAGGTAAATGGATGGAACTAGAAAATATTATCCTGACTGAGGTAACCCAATCACAAAAGAACACAGATGGTATTCATTCACTGGTTATTGGATTTTAGCCCAGAAACTTGAAATACCCAAGATTCAACTCACAGACCACATAAAGCTCATGAAGAATGAAGACCAAGTGGGGGTGCTTCAGTCCTCCGTTGAAGGAGTAACAAAATACTCAAGGGAGCAAATATGGAGACAAAGTGTAGGACAGAAACTGAAGGAGGGGTCATCTGGAGACCATTCCACCTGGGTATCCATCCCATACCAAAGGTAGACACTGATGTGGATGTCAGGAAGTGCATGCTGACAGGAGCCTGATATAGCTGACTCCTTAGAGGTCTGCAGGAGTCTGACTTATTCAGAGGCAGATGCTCACAGCTAACCATTGAACTGATCAAGGGGTTCCCAATGGAGGAGTTAGAGTGAAGACTGAAGGAGTTGAAAGAGTTTGTGACCCCATGAGGAGAGCAACAATACCAACCAACCAGAGACCCCAGGGTCTAAACCACCAGCCTGGGAGCACTTAGGGAGGGACCCATGGCTTCAGCTGTATATATAGGGGAGGATGGCCTTGTCGGGCATATATAGGAGAGAAGATCCTTGGTCTCATGAAGGTTGGATGCGGTGGGGGGGGGGGGATTCGAGCGTGGGGAGGTAGAAGAGGAGGGGTAGTGTGGGGCACATCCTCATAGAAGCAGGAGGAGGGGAGATGGGATAGGGGATTCCTGGGTGAGAAGGGGGAAATGGGGTAAGGGAATAACATCTGAAATGTAAATAAAATATCCAATAAGATAAAAATTATACTTATTAAGCACAGAAATTTGGATAAAATAATAAAATATTGAGAAATGTGTTAATCGATCTACTTCAAGACCTAGCTATACCACTCCTAGGTATATATCTAAAGGATATTCCATCCTACCAGAATGATACTTGCTCAACAGTATTTATTGTGGTTTTATTCATAATGGGAACTGGAAATAACCTAGATGTCCCTCAATCAAAGAAAAGATTAAGAAAATGTGGTACATTTATGCAATTGAATCTTACTCAGCTATTAAAAATGACATTGTGAAAGTTACAGACAAATGAGTATAAATAGAAAATTAAATCATCCTGAGTGAGGTAACCCAGATTCAGAAAGATAAATATGGTATGCATTTATTTGTAGGTATATATTATCTCTTAAGTAAGTCATAATCAAGCTATAATCCACAAAGTCCAAGAGGTTATGTAAAGAGGAAGGTTATACTGGGGAAGCATGGATCTCCGTGGGAAGGGGAATTAGAACACATTCTGAGAATAGACTTGGGACGGATGTAGATAGAAGTGAGAAGGATCTGGTGGTAGGGAGAAATGGAGGGATAGAGTACAGAAAAATACAGTGTGAATTGGGTTGAAATATTTGGCGATTGGTGGAAAACTAGTACACTGAAAACTTCCAGGAATCTATGAAGGTGACCCAAGTGAGGACTCCTAGTAGTGGAGGATACAAAGTCTGAACTGGCCATCTTTTGTGCCAGGAAATGTTCCTAGTTGTGAGACTGTGTTACTTTTTTTTTGAGTTATTCCCTGAGGTGGTCCTGTATAGATCCCTAAACAACCCAGGCAAATGCTAGAACAGAGGTTAGCTCTCTAAAATTTGAGAGTTGGGCCCCATTGCCAAACAATCCACACTTCTCATTGAATATAAAGAAATCAAGTTGGTGAGGGATTGGAGTCTTCACCCCAACATTTTAGTACCTTTCATGCAGGAAGTGGCTCAGCAGGCTTTGGAAAGAGAATGTTGACACCAACCCAACAACAAAATATTTCCACCTATAATTGTCATACATATACGATGTACTGAGGCAAAAATAGTGTAGAACAAATAAGAGTGGCCAACCAATGTTTGGGTAAACTTGAGGCCCAGTCCACAAGGGGAACCCCATGCCCTATACTACCTGAATAGTCAAGAACTAGGGATTGGATAGCTCAGAGACATAAGGTAGAAACAAACATGAATAGAAAAAAATAAAACATAAAAATCAATTATATGATTCCCAATGATATCCTGCCATACTTTTAGATCAATGCCTTGTCCAGTCATCATCAGAAAGGCTACGTTTGGCAGTAGATTAAAGTGGTTGTAGAGACACATAGCCAGAGATGTAGACAGTATGTGTGTGAATTAGAGGTCTCCATTGGGTTCCTCCCTTCAGAGATCAGAGAACCCCACAAAAGCGGGAGATGAAAGATTTTAGGAGTCACAGAAGGGAGAAAACATCAGAATATAGCCTGCCATATCAACTAAGCAAAACTCACATAGGTTCACAAGACTGAAATGGCATTAGCATTCAGTCTTGCTTCTGCACCAGGTTAGCATGCTTCTGCACCAGGTCCTTTGAGTACAGATTAGGGCTTTTAGCTTAGTGTTTTTATGGGACTCTGACATTGAATTTATCTTTGACTCTTTTGTCTGCTCTTAAAACTTCTTTTCTCTTTTCTTAAGACTCTTTAGTTGCCTTGTCCAGCTTAATATGAGGGATTTTGCCTTGTATTATTGTATCCTATTTTGACAAGTTTGACTGTTGGCTCTTGAAAGCCTATTCTTTTCTGAAGTGGAAATGGAGCAGTAGTGGATCTGGGGGAGAGGAGATGTGGAGGGAGCTAAAAAGAGTGGATGGAGAGGAAACTATGGTTGGGTTGTATTATATGTGAGAAAATTCCTTGCTCAGTTAAAAAATAGAATGGCTATTACCTAATGCTTTTCTAGAACCACATCTGGAAAGGCAGGTGATGGCATCACTGAGTCACTCAGTCTCTTTCTCTTACTAAACTACTTTGTAAAAGTACTCTTTTATAAATGAAAATGTTATGTAGTATGTTTCATTGTAGCAATACATTTAGTAAGGTTAATATCTATATAATTACTCAATAAATTTAAGTTTAAAACTCCACTATTGCCATTATAAAGAGATTTTCTTCTTGCAAGATACTCTGATCAGGGCCCCCTTCATGTCTCTGTTCCTCAGGCTGTAGATGAAGGGATTCAGCATGGGAGTCACCACTGTGTACATCAGGGCCATGACAATCTCCCTCACTGTAGAGTTATTGGCTGATGGACATATGTAGATACCAATAATTGTCCCATAAAACAGTGAACCTACAGATAAATGGGAGCCACAGGTGGAAAAGACCTTGTGTATACCCCGAGTAGATGAAACCTTTAGGATGGAAGAGACAATTCGTACATAGGACACAACAATTAGTAAGAATGGGATGATAATATCGAGTCCTCCCAAGATAAATATCATTAGTTCATTAATATAAATGTCAGAGCATGCCAACTTGAGCAGGCAGATATTCACAGAAAATATGGGAGATACATGTTGTCCTCACAGAATGACAATCTAGCCAATAGTAGGGTATGCAACATGGAATACAGCATGGTAAATATCCAGGAAGGTACCACCAACAAAAACAGAACTTGGTATTCATGATGCTGGTGTAGTGAAGGGGGAGGCAGATGGCTACATAGCGGTCATAGGCCATGGCCACAAGGAGAAATTTTCCAGGCCTCCAAAAAGATTGGAAAAGTATATTTGTGTCAGGACAGCCAGCATAGGAGATGGATGGTCCTGGCTTGCATGTTCTGCAGCAACTTGGGCATCGTGACAGAGGAAAAGCAGAGGTCAGAGAAGGACAAGTTGCTGAGGAACAAGGACATGGGTGTGTGGAGATGGGAGTCCAGAAGAATGAGGAGGATGATGAGGAGGTTGCCCAGGACAGTGGTGAGGTACATGGCCAGGAACAGGGCGTAGAACAGGTGCTGGTGCTCTGGGGGGATGGGCAGGCCCAGGAGGAGGAACTGGGAGATGACAGTTTGGTTCCCTTCTGTCATAATCGTTCTCCTGCACCTCTAGAGAAAAATGACATAGATCCTTGGAAATACAAATAAAAATAAACAGATTTCTAAGCTCTTTGTCTATTATTCATTTAAAACCATTTGACCTTATAACCATAGTTATAAATTTATGATCTCTGCAATCACCAATGACCTCTTTGTTTAACCTTCTTATATGTTTCTGTATTGTGTCATTTCCTAAATACATTTAGCTATTTACTTCTGAGATCAAAATATATTAGTTTTTTTTTTTTTTGTCTTACCTGGCCATCTTATGCACCTGTAAGTAGCTCATTTATCTTAGTGTCTCTTAGCATTCTGAAGCTTTATATTTTAATAATTCCATATATATACATCAGTGGCTTACATTGTCATTTGAAACCCAGTTGTGAAAGTCCGTATAACCTTTAGAACTTCATCTTGTGTCTTAGAAGTTATCGTCTCTTCACCATGAGGAAAGCAACAATCCCAACCAACCAGAGCCCCCAGGGTCTAAACCACAAGCCTGGGAGCGCTTAGGGAGGGACCCATGGCTCCAGCTATATATGCAAGGGAGCTATATATAAGTGGGAGAAGAGATCCTTGGTCCCATGAAGACTGGACGTCATGCGGGGGGGATACTCGAGGGTGGGGAGGTGAGGTACAGGGGAGGGTGGAAGGGGGTACACCAACGTGGAGATAGGAGGAGGGGGGAAGGGACAGTGAGTTCCTGGGAGGGAGGGGGGGAATGGGGTAAGGAGAGAACATCTGAAATGTATAAAAAATTTACAATAAAAAATTTCCAATAAAAAAAAAAAAGAAGTTATCGTCTCTTGGCTATGTCAAAGGCATGTGGAAGTCCAGTAGATCCAAGTGATATCCATGATTCTACTCTGCTCTTTCCCAGCGTGCCCTCATTCTGCTCTCAGTTCTGCAAGGTGACATTTAGTAACTGATAAATTCAATGTCTGCAAGGCTTGGATCAAATCAGAAATCTGTTAATTTTATTTTCTTCCTAGCACTGTCAATGTAGAAACCCTGTAGCTGTATTCCGCCTTTCCACATCATCCAGTCATTGCCTCCATACTACACTCCCAGACTAGGCTAGCAAGTAGACGCTACCAAGAATGTATTTATAAGATTATGAGCTGCTTGGGAGCCTCCAGACTGTGGTGATCTCCAGGACCTGAGGTTTCAGTATTATCTTTGGGGCCATTTCACCTGAAGCAGGTTTCTTTGGCTGGTGAGCCTTCAGCAGATGTCTGCCTCTTTCAGCATGAGGGTGTTCTTGCCTGTGCTGCTGGCAGCCCTTCTGGGTGTGGAGCAAGTCCATTCCCTGATATGCTTCTCCTGCACTGATCAGAAGAGCAATGTAAACTGCCTGTGGCCAGTTGCATGCAAGGACACAGACAATTACTGTATCACATTATCTGCTGCTCCCAGCTTTGGGAATGTCAACCTTGGCTACACCTGATAAGGGCTTCTTCCAGATCTGCCCCCATGAAAACATCAATATCAGCCTCGATGTGTCATCTGTGAATAGCTACTGCTGCCAAAGATCTTTCTGCAATTTCAGCATAACTGGCCTCTGACTTTGTGCCAGTGTCCCACTAGTGGGCCTTGGACTCCTCAGCTAGCTGGCTTTGCTGCAGCTGAGCCCCTGACTGCTCCCATCTGTTTCCCATATCACTCCAGCTTAGGAAGAGAAGCCCAGATCCTTTCGGTCCTAGGGGAACCTAGGTACTTTCAGCTCCTCCTGGGTCTCCACAGTCTCTCAGCATCAGGGCTAGGTACCAAATTCATCCATTTCTGCTCTGTTGAAATGGTACTAGCTACTCTTGCTTCCAGAGCCAATCCTATAACCTCTCTTGGGGAACCAAGGAAAGGGTGAAGATCTTGGAGTCTCAAGAGTATCAGGGTCAGCTCTGAATCATGTGGACACATTTACTAGGATGTCTAATTCAAACGAATGTACACCTGTGTGCTTAGTGTATCCATGTGTGAATGAAGCCACTTGGATTCTGGTATGTGCAAAGAACACCTGAAAGATTCTAGAGCAGAAGGCCTGTGTATCCACCAAAACACCTTCCCATGGTATTACTGTACCCATGTTGTACTCACTTCAGGAGGCTTCCCATGGAGGGTTGCCACCCTCCAGATGATGGCTCCCACAGCCAGATCCAGTTGAGTTTCAGCCTGCCCTCTTTGTCCACCACACTGGATTCCTGCTGCTATTTTAGTGCCTCAAATAATCTGTTACCACCTATTGCCAAAACAAAACAAAAAAACCCTACAAATGTTTAAGTTGTTATATTTTAAGCAAATTAATGTGATATGCCTCTGGAAATTAGGGAGACCTAACATTATTAACATTTCTCTTATTCAATCCAACTTTCAATAATATTCAAATGTCTTATGTTCTCAAATGATGCTTTATTACCTGAACAGTGCTGCACCTGAGTGCAGCTCTTCTCTGATGCTAGCCTTAAAAGTCACAATTTCTTGCTTCCAGTGTTTTACACTTGCTATTTCACTTGCCTATAATTTCCTCTCTTCATTAGTCCCTTCACCCATCACCTATGCTATCCCTATTTATCTTTTATAGATATTACACGCCAGTTGCTAATCAAAAAATTCTACACTTGACTGATTTCTGCTACTGTGCTCTCACCAAATCCTATGTTCCTCTCACGTGGTTCAATACCCTGATCATGGTTCATGTAGACTTTCTACCAGACTGCACTACATGCAAGAGAGAGGCCAAGTCCTTCTTCATCTTGCAGCAGGACCTGCACATGACATGGTGCTTGTGAATGACCAGGGTTCATAAATGTTTGTTGGTTGTGCTTCATTCTGAGAAATGTTTCTTAAATGTTAAAGGCTACAGACCACCACTAAATCAGAACTAATACCCACATCCAATCTTTCCCAAGGGCTAGGTGTGGTGGCACATACCTTTAATCCTAGTACTCTGGAAGCAGAGACAGGCAGATCTTTGTGATTTTGAGGCCAGTCTGGTCTACATAGAGCCCCAGACCAGCCAGGGTAATACAGTATGACCCTGTCTCAAAACATATCTTTCCATATTGCCAATCACTAGTCTTGATCATTTAGCTAATGATCTAATTTTGACACTTGTCAATGCGACTAAATGCTATTATATTTTTAAAACATATATGGTATGTCTGACATACTACTCTGTCCAATAGTGCTGATGACTCAAAATGAAAATTTTAGAATTTATTCTACCATAATTCATGTCATGGCTAACTTATGTGTGAATTGGTCTAGGCTCTGGTGCTGATTTTGGTGAAATGCTAATTCTAACGTTGCAAAGAATGTAGTGTTCAATGTCATTAGCTTTTGGAACAGCAGACTTGAAGTAGAGAACAATATCCTCTGAAATGTGATGAGCCTCGTGCAGTCAGTTGAAGGGAAGAGAAAAAAGTGCAGTCTTATGAGTTAAAATTCTGCCCCCAGACTGCCTTGTGCTTGAGTGTGCAACCTCTACTCAGCCTAGGGACTCATCTGCTGACTAGCCTCGCAGATATTTTTCAATTCTCACTATCATATTGTCTTAAAGCAACTTCCCAGTCCAAGAAACATACAGACACACACACAGACACACACAGACACACAGACACACAGACACACACACACACACACACACACACACACACACACTCATACCTCCCACTTCTGTTTTCTTCAACACAACTCCAACAAGCTCCAGTATGTTTTGAAGTTGAGAAAGAAAGTAGAGAAAGAGCTCTAGGGAATATTTTTCTTGAAGTGCTATCACTGTGGTTTTTTTTTTTTTTTTTTTTTTTTTTTTTTTTTTTAATTTTTATTTTCAGCAAATCAAAAAAATTTAAAAAGCATTCAAACAGAATAAAATGAAAGAAACAAACAAGCAAAATACCAAGGGTCAGATATACTTATACAAGAATTCTATAGAGCCTTCAAACAAGCAATACTTTTTGAGTTATGTTTAAAAAAATTCAGAACCACAATAAGCTCCTTCACAAAGCAAATAATATTGAAATAGTGAAATCAAGTGTAAACCCAACAAAAATATATAAGTTATAGTCCAGTATCCCTCATGAATATACATACAAAAATTCTCAATGAAGTAGTTGCAAACTGAATACTAGAGATATAAAAAAATAATATTCCATGAATAACTGAACAACTGTTTTTTTTTTAGAAGACCATACTCTATATACAGGCTGCATGTTTTGGGATAGCCCCCACTCCGGATGTTTGAGACCTGCATGAAAACCAAGCTGCACATTTACAACATATGTGCAGGGAGGCCTAGGTTCAGCCCATGGAGGTAGATCTATGTAGACTAGGTATGCTCCACGGTTGGTGATTCAGTCTCTGAGAGCTCCAAGGGTTCAGGTTCGTTTACTCTGTTGATCTTCCTGTGCAGTTCCTATCTCCTTAGGGCCCACAATCCTTCCACCTATTCTTTAAGAGTCCTCAAGCTCCATCCACTGTTTGGCTCTGGATGTCTGTATCTGTCTGAGTCAGCTGCTGGTTAGAGCCTCTCAGAGGACAGCTTGCCCCTGTCTGTTCTCAGGCTGGAGGTTTAGATCCTGGGAGCTCTGGTTGAATCTTTTGATACTCGTTCTAAAAAGGACAAAAGCACCCTCACTTTGGTCTTCCTCCTTCTTCTTGAGTTTCATGAGGTTTATGCGTTGCATCTTAGGTATTGTGTGTTTTGGGGCTAATATCCAATTATCAGTGAGTGCATACCATGTGTGTTCTTTTGTGATTGGGTCATCTCACTCAGGATGATATTTTCTAGCTCCATCCATTTGTCTAAGAATTTCATGAGCTCATTATTTTTAATGGCTGAGACAGTCAGGAGGATCAATGGAATAGAATAGAAGACCCAGAAATGAACCCCCAAACCTATGGTCACTTGATCTTCGACAAAGGAGCTCAAACTATCCAGTGGAAAAAAGACAGCATTTTCAACAAATGGTGCTGGTCCAACTGGAGGTCAACTTGTAGAAGAATGCAAATTGATCCATACTTATCTCCTTGTACAAAGCTCAATTCCAAGTGGATCAAGGACCTCCACATAAAACCAGCTACACTGAAACTAATAGAAGAGAAAATAGGGAAAAGCCTTGATCATATGGGCACAGGGGAAAAGTTCCTGAACAGAACACCATTGGCGTATGCTCTAAGATCGAGGATTGACAAATGGGATCTCATAAAACTGCAAAGCTTCTGTAAAGCAAAGGATACGGTCAAGAGGACAAAGCGGGAACCAACAGACTGGGAAAAGATCTTCACCAACCTTACATCTGATAGAGGGCTAATATCCAAGGTATACAAAGAACTGAAGAAACTAGATTCCAGACCATCAAATAACCCTATTAAAAAATGGGGTAGAGAGTTGAACAAAGAACTCTCAACTGAGGAAACTCGAATGATTGAGAAACATCTAAAGAAGTGCTCAGCATCCCTAGTCATCAGGGAAATGCAAATGAAAACAACACTGAGATTCCACCTCACACCAGTCAGATTGGCTAAGATCCAAAACACAGGTGACAGCAGATGTTGGCGAGGATGTGGAGAAAGAGGAACACTCCTCCATTGTTGGTGGGATTGCAAGCTGGTACAACCACTATGGAAAGCAGTCTGGTGATACCTCAGAAAATTGAACATGGTGTTACCTGAGGACCCAGCTATACCCCTCCTGGGTATATACCCAGAAGATATTTCAACATGCAACAGGGCCACATGCTCCACTATGTTTATAGCGGCCTTATTTATAATAGCCAGAAGCTGGAAAGAACCCAGATGTCCTTCAACAGAAGAATGGATACAGAAAATGTGGTACATTTATCACTGTGTATTTAATGAAGCTGAGTTCGCAGTTGGTACATGTGGACACTGTATGTTGACATTATAGAGAAAAGAAACATGGAAAAAATCATGCTTCATTGTATAAGGTTTCATGTCACGATTAACTAATGTATGAATGGACTAGGTTCTGATACTGATTCTGGTAAAATACAATTTAATGGTGCTCCAAATGTAGTTTTCAATGTCATTAGCATTTAGAACAGCAGACTTGATGTAACGTAAAAAAATAGTTTCTTAAAATTCTACTCCCCTTGCAGTATAGGACTCATGTAGTATAGGAATATATGAAGAGGTCACCAACCAGGAAACTCACCTGTGAATGCTGTCCCCAGTGATCCAGTGAGCTTTGTATCTTCTTCAGCCATTAAATCAGCAATTCTCAATGAGAACAACACATACATATGCCCTGGGAGACAGTGTGGTTTGCACTAAATAGAAACCACCTGGAAATCTTTGAAAACACAGATTTTAGTTTTATAGATCATATTCTATATTGCAAATGAAACGCCAGGCAATGAAACCTGGGTGCTGGAGTAGTCAGTACTTACACTATCACTAAAAAAGTACAGATTGATGAGACCCATCAGAGGAACTTAAAGTCTTTGATTGGAGGCCTGATTAAGGGTTACTAATGCTTCCCAGCAAAGTTAAAAGAATTCATTATGGTCACAGGAATGTTATGTTGATAGAGTGTAATATTAGGAGAATAATTCCAAGTTATTAATAAAAGGAACCACACCATGAATAAATAATTCAAATGGTACCACTAATTCAAATACATCCAGGATATGGCAAAGTCTCTGACGACAGAGAGATGACAAAGAAGAAAATGACTATACCTGAAAAATCTTCCTACAGAATATCATATGCTGCAGAATATTAAAACTCTTGGGTTGGAAGAACAGTAAGACAGTGCCATATGCCCACCTGCCAACTCATCCAGACTGTTTGGGGCTGACACGCAGTCCCTGGTATGATATCATGTTTTCCTTTATTCACAATGGTCACAGGAAATGATAGACTCTAGTCAACACCTAGATCTGCATCACCCCTTTTCTTATCTCTCCTCCTCATTATCTCTGGGCTTAAGAGGCTCTGTATCCCAGAGGAATCCAGATCCTGAACAACTCATTAGTGTAATCATCCAGGACCTTTCTAGGACCAGTTCTTTCAGAGTCCTGTAGCTTTGACTGATCACAGTCATTGATTACGTGTTACTACACTTGGAGGGAAGTTGAAGAAGAGAGATGCATAGGTAGATGTATATTCATAACTTATTCAGGGGATGAATTGCATACTCATGTTGTTGGAGCCTGTATTTTGAGGAATATTAGGGACTAAATTTAATAATGTAAAAGATCCTATGAATATGAAACTGTACAGAAGCCTTAGTTGCTGTTGGGAGAATATCACCATGAAAAACACGCACTTTGGAAAGATTCCCAAGTGCCATTCTCTGAGTGAAACATAAGTCTGTATAGATAGCTCTCAAGATATATAAACATGATGCTAACAAGGATCAGAATTTATGATTCAACTACAGGGCATCTGTTGCCCTTTTCTGGACTTTTCACACACACACACACACACACACACACACACACACACACACACACACACAGAGAGAGAGAGAGAGAGAGAGAGAGAGAGAGAGGAGAGAGGAGAGAGGAGAGAGAGAGAGAAAGTCATTTTGGTCTTCCCCCTTTCTTTCTTGATTTTTTTCATTTTTTTAATGCGTTGCATCTTAGGTTTTTGGGGTTTTTTGGGGGGCTAAAAATCCAATTATCATTTGGGGTTGCATCCCAGGGTTGTTCTTTGTGTTTGGGGTCTCCCCACTCGGGAGAAAATTTTTTTTCCCTAGCTCCATTTTTTTGGGTCTAAGAATTTCATGGGGCCCATTTTTTTTAAGGGCCCTGAACAGTCAGGGGGAAATTCAAGGGAAATAGAAAAAGACCCAAAATAAAACCCCCCAAATTTTTGGTCACTTGATTTCGACAAAGGAGCCAAACTACCCCATTTGGAAAAAAAAAGACAGCATTTCAAAAAAAGGTGCGGGTCCAACTGGGGGCCCAATTTGGGAGAAAATGCAAATTGATCCTTTCTTATCACCCTTGAAAAAAAGCCCCCATTCCAAGTGGATCAAGGACCCCCCCAAAAAAAAACCAGCTACACGGGAAACTAATAAAAGGAAAATGGGGAAAAGCCTTGATCAAAGGGGCACGGGGGAAAAGGGTTCCTGCCCAGAACCCTTTGGGCGTATCCCTAAGATCGATTTTTTGAAAAATGGATCTCATAAAACGCAAAGCTTCGGGGTAAAGCAAAGGGATACGGTCAAAAAGGACAAAGGGGGAAACCCAAAACAGACGGGGAAAAAAACCCTTAAACCCCCCTTTAAATCTGATGGGGGCTAATACCCCAAGGAAACAAAGAACTAAAGAAACAAATTTTCCCAAAACCCATCAAATAACCCTTTTTAAAAATGGGGGTAGAGGGGTTAAAACAAAGAACTCCCAACTGGGGAAACCCTGGGGAATGATTGAGAAACATCAAAAATTGCTCACATCCCTAGTCATCGGGGAAATCAAATGAAAACAACACGGGAAATTCCACCTCACCCCAGTCAGATTGGCTAAGATAAAAAACACAGGGACCCCAGATTTTGGCGAGGATGTGGAAAAGGGGAAAACCTCCTCCATTGTTTGTGGGATGCAACTGGTACAACCACTATGGAAAGCATCGGTGAAAACCTCAAAAATTTGGGAACATGGTTTAAACCTGAGGGACCCACTAAAAACCCCTCCGGGTTTAAAATACCCAAAGTTTTTTCAACATGCAACAGGCCAAAACCCCAAAAAAATTTTTATAGGGGCCTTATTTAAAATACCCAGAAGCGGGAAAGAACCCAAAAAGGCCCCTTAAACAGAAGAATGGATCAGAAAAGGGGTTACTTTTAACCCACTGTTTTTTTAAAAAGAAGTTTTTTGGGCATTTGGAACATGGGGACACTGTATTTTGACTTTTATGAGAAAAAAACATGGAAAAAATCATGCCCCTTTTGTAAAAGGGTTTTTTAAATGTCCGATTAACTAATGAAAGAAGGGACTATTTTCTGAAACTTTTTTCTGGAAAAATTTAAAATTTTAAAATGGGTTTCCAAATGTAGTTTTCAATGTCATTAGCATTTAGAACAGCAACTTGATGAACGAAAAAAAATAGTTTTTTAAAAATTCTCCCTCCCCTTTGCGTATAGGACTCATGTAAAAAAGGGGAAATAAATAAAGAGGTCCCCAAACCCCGGAAACTCACCTGTGAATGGGGGTCCCCGGGATCCAGTGAGTTTTTGGAAACTTCTTTTCCCATTAAATCAGTTTCCCCAAGGAACAACACATACATATCCCCCTGGGAGACGTGGGTTTGCACTAAATAGAAACCACCGGAAATTTTTTGAAAACACAGTTTTTATTTTATAGATCATTTTCAATTGCAAATGAAACGCCACAATAAACCTGGTGCGGAGTAGTCAGTACTTACACAAACACAAAAAAAATACAGATTGAAAACCCAAATCAGGGGGAATTTAAAAAGCTTTGTTTTGGGCCAAATTGGGGGTTTAAAAAAAATGCTTCCCCCAAAGTTAAAGAATTCTTTATGGCCCACAGAATTTTTATGTTTGAAAAGATTGAAAATTGGGAAATATTCCCCAAAGTTATTTAATAAAAAAACCACCCAAAGAAAAAAAAATTTTCAAAGGGAAACCACTAATTCAAATACACCCCAGGAAAAGGCAAAGCCCTTGACGACAGAGAGATGACAAAGAAAAAAATGACTAAACCTAAAAATCTTTCCTACAAAATACCAATGCTGCAGAATTTTAAAAAACTTTTGGGGGTTGGGAAGAACAGAAAAACCCAGTGAATGCCCACCTGCCAACTCCCCAACCCTTTGGGGGCTGAAAACGCAGGTCCCTGGTAGTTTTCCATTTTTTTTTCCCTTTATTCACAAGGGGACACAGGAAAAAAATAGACTCTAAAAAACCCCCAATCGCATCACCCCTTTTCTTATCCTCCCCCTTTCATTATCTCGGCTTAAGAGGCTCTGTACCCCCAGGGGAAAACCAAGATCCTGAACAATCATTAGTGAATTCATCCGGGCCCTTTTCCCGGAAATTTTTTCTTTCAGAGTCCTTTTACTTTGACTGATCACAGTCTTTGTTTACGTTTACAACATTTTG
This sequence comes from Mastomys natalensis, assembly GCA_021653895.1. Taxonomy (NCBI): domain Eukaryota; kingdom Metazoa; phylum Chordata; class Mammalia; order Rodentia; family Muridae; genus Mastomys; species Mastomys natalensis. The sequence continues at coordinate 23,428 of JAJTUV010002666.1, read as the reverse complement.
GGGGGAAGTTGAAGAAGAAAGATGCATGGGTTTGATTTTATTCAAAACCCTTTTTCAGGGATAATTTGGGCATACTCTTTTTTGGGGAAACCCCTGTATTTTGAGGAAAAATTAGGGACAAAATTTTTAATAAGAAAAAGATCCTATGAATTTTAAACCCTGTACAGAACCCTTAGTTGCTTTTGGGGAGAATATCACCATAAAAAACCCCACGCACTTGGAAAGTTTCCCCCAAGTGCCTTTTCCCTCTGATGAAACATAAGTTTTGAAAAAATAGCCTCAAGAATATAAACAAGATGCTAAAAAGGGAAACAGAATTTATGATTCAATTTTCAGGGCAACTGTTGCCCTTTCTGGACTTTTAAACACACACACACACACACCCACACACACACAACACACACACACACAACAGAGAGAGAGAGAGAGAGAGAGAGAGGGGAGAGAAGAGAGAGAGAGAGAAGAGAGAGAGAGAAGATATCTTATTTTTAAAATTGGGCCATTTTAAAAATGGCTATGGTGGGTTTTTTTCCACAAAAAAAACAAAGAATTTAAAACCTTTAAGGAAAGGCAAAAAGAATCTTTAAAAAATTTTTTTTAAGTAAATTCTTTGTAAATTTTACATCTTATCCCCAAACCCCCGCCCTTTTTTCCCTTTTTCCTTTATCCCCATTTTCTGCCCTTTGCAACCCCCCCCCTCAAACAAAAGAAAAAACAAACAAATAAAACCCAAAACAAAAGACATCTCTGTAAAAATCTGCAAAATGGGGCCACATACACCCCTTTATCAAAAAACAACTTTGGGCAACTTGCAAATGTTCATTGAAATTACCATTGGTCTATTTTTGAGGCTGCTGGTTTTGCTATTTGGATCCTCACTGGGACCCCTTGGATATTCTGTTGTTGCCCTGTTTTGGGAAAGCCCTGCAGCTTTGGTCTAAAAGGGCCAAACCCCCTTAATTCTCCAACCATTTAAAAAAGGGGGTAGGCCCTTTGGGGGGGGCCCAACTAAAGCCCTGTGCCCGGGTTTTGGTGGAATCGAGCGGTCACCACCAGTTTTTTTTCCCCTCATCTACACCACCAGGCCAACTCCCCCCGCACTGGCCTGGCTAGCTCAACCAATGCTTTACTTGGAAGGACCAGGGCCAGTTTTCCCTTTTTCATTTGCCCTAAAGGGTTGGGCTGTCCCGTGCAAGGCTACTTTTCCTGAGTCCCAGTGAGGGTGGGCCAGCTCTCAAAACCCTTTGACATTAAACATGGCCCCCAGACCAGAGTTTGGCACACAAAGCCTTTGGTGGTAACATGGGCCATGGACATTGTTTCAGATCCCGCTGCTGCAGGGCCACAAACCCAGATGTGGCCTGCAGTGGCACCCAGGGGTTTGGGCCCTTCCTCACCAGGGGATCTCCCCCGAAAAACTCGCCAAAATGGAAAGGGCTATTTTTCCATTCCTCCCAAAACCACCTTGAAAGGGTCTTTTTCTTCTCTTCTCTTCCTTTCCTTTTTTCTTTTCCCTTTTCTCTTTTTAAATCCCCTTTCTTTTCTTTTTTTTCCCCTCCTCTCCTCTCCTCTCCTCTCCTCCCCTTCCTCTCCTCTCCTCTCCTCTCCCCCTTTTTCCTCCCCTCCTTCTCTCTCCCCCCTCCTCTTTTGTCTTTTTCTGTTTTTTTTGCCTCTGTCTTTCTTTTTACAACTTTCAACCTATTTAAATTTTTTGGTCCTTTTATAAAAGGTCCCATAATCACACTATTAAAAAATTTTGGCCAAAAAAAATTTCAGCCCTTTATTTTAAAGGGTAAAAGCTTTTTTTAGAAAGACATCCAATGACCAAAAAGGGGCCTCTCAAGCAGAGAGAGAGAGAGAGAGAAGAGAGGGAGAGAGAAGAGAGAGAGAAAAAGATTTGAGTATATGAAGAGAGGTAAATTTGGGAAGGGCAGGGGGTGGTGAAAAACACCTGATTGAGACCCTTTCCACGCGTCAACCTGGGGAAAAGCCAAACCTGCAACAAAAAAATCCGGGCGGGATACAAATTCGAGTATTTGGGAAATTTTGGCTATTGAGAAAATTTTCCCAAGAAAACAACTTAAAAAGGGCTAGATAGATGCCGGGGAGCCACCCGAAGAGCAAGCAAAAACCTACCCAAGATGATTTTCCTGAAAATTGGTTCCTCTTGGACTAAAAATTTTATCTTTGATTTCACCCCTTTTGGGTAAGCTGATTTTGATTCCCTTTTAGGAAAGATTCCTGAAATTTAATATTTTCCTGTTAAAAATTTAAATAAAATAACAAAAATTTGGGTTTTACCCACCCCTTTGAGCAGTTTTTCTGCAGAACAACAAAAATTAACTGTCTTTTAAAGTATGCTATAAAGACAAAAAAATTTTATTTTTTAATTCTTAATGATAAATTCTATAAGAATTCCAAAATCCTATTAAAAAATTTAAAAAATTAAAAAAAAAGAAACCTTTTATAATTGGGACTGCAAAAAAAGGGCCTTTTTCCCTGATGTCAATACGGAAATTGAAAAACCCTCCCAGCCCTTGCATTTAACTGTTTTCTGAGATAAAAAGCAGTGTTTTACAGCTTAGAGCATTTTCCCCAAGAGGTTTTAAAAGGGGCAAGATTAGGAAAGAGAGCAGAGGGGGAACTTTTTTTGGGATCTTTTCCTAAGAAAAATTCTTAGAAATCTTTTTCTTAAAAAATTTTTTTAAAACAAAAACTTTTTAGATATAGAACTTAGAAAAAAAAGATTTGAACCCCCTTTTAAAAAAAAACCCTTTTTTTACATTCCAGATTTTTTCTTTTTCCCCCACCCAAACCTTTCTGACTATTTCACATTCCATACTTTCTCCCCCCTCGACCCCCCCCCTTTTGGGCCCCCACGGGGATGTCCCCCTTTCCCCAAAAACCCACACCACCAACCACCCCACCCCTAAGTCTCAAATTCTAAAGGAGGGTTAAAATTCCATCTTCTCTAGTCCAACCCAGCAATTCCCCCTGCTGTAAAGTTTTGGGTGTCTAAAATTTCATCCTTGTATGCCCCCTATTTGGTGGCCCAGGGGGGGTCCGGTTTAATTGAACTGCTGATCCCTTTTGGGGTTGCCCTCCCTCAGCTTCCTCCAAAATTTTCCCCCCAATTAAACCCACGGGGGTCAGAAAGCTTCTGTTTTTTGGGTTTGGGAAAAAAATATCGCATTTTAACTTTTTCCCACCCGCTTGTTGGGTCTTTCGGGGGGCAGGAAATGAAAGGTCCCTTTTTTTGTGAGCCCCATAAAGCCTCAGTAATTTTGCCCTTTCCCTTGGGGGCCTCCCCTTGAGCGGGTCCCAAATTTTGGGGCCTTTTTGTTTAAAACCCCCTTTTTCCTCAGGCCTTCTCCCATTTTTTGCCCTCCACAGTTTTTTGAGACAGGAACAATTTTTGGTTTCATTGTTTTTGACTGGGGGAATGGAAAAGCCCAACCCCAAAAGCCCTACTTTCTGCGGGAGGGGGGGCTCTAAAATTCCCCTCCCTCTGTTGGGCATTTCATCTAAGGCCCCTCCCCTTTGACCCGGGAAGAGTCTCTCACCTCCCAGTCTCGGGTACTTCAAAGGGGGTCCCCTCCACTTTTTCCCCCCGGGGTTTTGGGGTCTTTTTCCCATTCTTTGTGCGGCCCTCGGGCTTCACCCCTTTTTCCCCTGACCCAATACCTAAATCATTTTCCCCCCTTTTCCCCTCCCTTCCCTTTCCCCCCCAAAGTCCCCCCTCCCTCCCTCCCTCCCTCCCTCCCTCCCTCCCTCCCTCCCCCCTTTAATGGGGTTTGCTTTTTTCCCTCCCAAGTGGATTTCAAATTTGCCCTTTTTTCTTCTGGCTTCAACTAGCACCCGGGGATTTTGAGTCACACTTTTTTTTTTTCCCAGGGGGGAATAGAACAAAGCCCTACTTTTTTTAAATTCCCCCCCCCTTTTTTTACTATGATGAAAAACCCACCGGAATTTTTCTTTTTTTTCTTTTTTTTTTTTCCTTTTTTTTTGGGTTTTTTCGGGAGGGGGTTTTCTCTGTGTATCCTGGCTTTCCGGAAACTCACTCTGTAACCGGGCGGGCCCTCAACCCCAAAATCCGCCTGCCTTTGCCCCCCAAGTTCGGGGTTAAAGGGCTTTCCCCCACCCCCCCGCCCCAGGGTCCTTTGAACTTTTCGGTCTTGGGGAAGAACTGAGAAAGGGCAGGTCAGTACCACAGCAAAGAAACTTAAAACATTAAGATGGGTACTTTGTTTTATTTTTAAAAACAGCAACCCCTAAGCACTCACAAAACAAGACTTGCCCCAACCGAGCTCTTCCCTCGGGGGTCCCTTTCAAGAAAGCCAGAAAAAAGAACTGCTGGGGGCTGGTCCCCCAGTTTGGAGAAAATAAAAGCAAAATTTTGGAAAAAATGCAAAAATTTTGAAAAAAACTTCATATCAAAGGGACAGGAAGTCCATCCCCGTAGTATTTTCTACACTATAATTTTCCGGGAAAAAAACAGGCAAGACAGAGAAAAAGGTGAATCGGGTTCCTTAGACCCAGTCTCCTTTTTTAAACTACTTACTTAATTTTTAATTAGGAGATTTAAATAGGGCCCTGGGGGGTTTCCATGGGGGAAAAATTCTAAAAAATATTCACATAAAAAATTTTTTTGGAATAAAATTATATTAACTTTTTCAAGTTTTTACCCTTTATAGGTTTAGTTAAATTTTTTTCCTTTTGCCAAAAAATTTCTTTCCAACTCCCTTTATGTCCTTTTCCCGGGCTGTAGATAAGGGTTCAGCAGGGGGATCACCACTGTGTACTTCATGGGAAAAACGGGGTCCTCACAGTAGAGTTATTATTTGGAAGGACATAAAAAAAGGCCCAATTTACTGTCCCATAAACAGTGAAAACTACAGAAAGGTGGGATCCACTTTTGGGGGAGAAGATTTTTGTAATCCCTTTGAGAAAAAGGGGACTTTGAGAATGGAAGCCCACAAATTCTTTTAAAACATGAAAAGTGAAAATTTGGAAGGACAAAAAAGATCCCCTAAACCCCCAATAAAAATCACCATTTTCATTAACACGGTGTCAGACAGGCCACCTTCAGCAAAAGCAGACATATCACAAAATATGGGGGGATCACATTTTTTCTCACGGGAAACAATCTGGCCATGACCCGGGTGTGCAGCAGGGAAAGGAATTTGGTCAGCACCCGGGGCAGCACCACCAAACTCACACAGACTTGGGGCTAAAGTTTGCTGTTGTAATAAAGGGGGGAAGCAGATGGCAACAAAAAGGGTCATGGGCCATGGCCACAAGGGGGAATTTTCCCCAAAGGGTCCCCCAAAAAACAAAAAGAATTTATATTTTTTGTCAGGCATCCCCCCCATAGGGGAGGAGGGTATTTTGGCTCTGCATGTTTTTCAAGCAATTTGGGCACGGACAAGGAAAAAGGGGGGGGGGGTTCAGAAAGAGAAAAAAAAAAAACATTTTTTAAAATAAACATGATAAAGTATTTTTTTTAAAAATTATTTTTTTTGGGGGGTAAAAAATATCTTTTTTCCCAAAAACACAATAATTAAATACAAAACCAAATTTTTTGTTGTCCTATAATACTAAGATTGAAAATTTTTAGTTCTTTTTTTTTATGTTTCGGGTTTTTCTTTAAAAACCCCCCAAAAAAATTTTTTTTTGGGTTTTTTGAACACATTTTCATCTTTTTTTTTTTTTTCCTACCTAAATTTTCCACCATTTTTTTAAAAGGGAATATTTAACAAAAAAAAATTTTTTTCCTTTTTTCAATCAGAAACCCCACAGGGCAACGTGGGGGAAAAGGGGGGTTTTCTAAAACCAATCCTCTAAAAATCTATGTAAAAAACTCACCCCCAATGAAAAACCCCCTCCCTTTACCTGTAGATTCTTTTTGGGGAAATTTGCAACCCTTTTTAAAACTTTTTTGAATTTAAAAATTTCCCCCAAATACTTTTAAAAGGGTTTTTTGCTCGGGTCTTCCCACTGAAAAACCCCCGCTTTTTTTAAATATTTTGAGAAAAAAAAAACCCCAAATCACCCAAAAACCCCAAGAATTTTTAGTGAATTTACTTTTTTTTTTACCTTCAGCTGGGAAAAATCTGATATTTTCCGTTGTTTCCCCTTTTTTCCCCCGGGCCCTTCCCCCAAAAAAGACCATCTCACAAGCAATGGGGCATTTTTTTGTCTCCTGGAATTTCAAAGCAGTGTTTCTTTTGTGTCAAGTCTGTGCAAAAAAAACCCCCTTTTTTAAACAATTTTTTATCATTCTTTTGGCCCCGAGATGGTAATCAAATTTTTTTTTTAAAAAATTTTTGCTTTTTGGGGGTTTTTATCTTTTTCCCCCCAAATAAAAGGCATTTTTTTTTAAAACGGTACACACCCCTTTTTTTTAAATTTCTACCGCAGTGACCCCCTTTGTCAAAATTACAGTATTTTGCCCTTTTTTTTTTAAAAATTTTGCTCCTCCTCATTACTTTTTTTTTCCCCTTTTATCGGTTTTTTTCACCGGGGGGTACCCCTTCTTTTTTTAAAATTTTTTTTTTAAATTTTAAAAGGAATTTTTTTTTTAAATTAATTTTAAAAAAAAAAAAAATTTTCTTTAAAAAAGTAGAAAAAATTTTTTTTTTAAAAAATTTTTTTTCAAAAAAAAAAGTACAATATAAAAATTTACTTTTAAAACCAAACATTCGAAATTTTAAAGGGGGGAAATTTTTTTTATGTAAAAAAAAATATTTTGGGAAAAGGTCAATGTACTTTTTTTTTTTCTTAATGTTTTTTACTAAAAGTGAAATTTTTAAAAATTAAAAAATTTTAAAAATTTTCATTAAAATTTTAAATAGAAAAATGAAAAAAATGATTTTTTTTAGAAATTTTTAAAAAAATATAAAAAGAAGGATGAAATTTTTTTAAAAAAACCGGGGTTTTTCCCCCTCCACATTACTAAATTTTTTTTACTTTTTAAAGGGGGTTTTAAACCCCTTTGGGGTTTAAAAAATATTTTTTTTTGGGAAAAATGTAATTTTTTAATGTTTTTTTTAAAAGGGGTTTTTCTTTAAAAATTTTTTGTCAAATTTAGCGGCATATTTGAAAAAAGGGGGCCCCCAAATTCATTTTTTTAATGAAAATTTCATAAAAAAAATTTTAAAGGAAAAACAAAAAAAGTCCACTCCCTGAAAATTTTGCCCCCCAAACGTATTTAAAACTTGAAACCTTTTAATTTTTTTTTCGGGGACTCCATTGCTGACGGGCCCTTCAGTTTTTTTGGGGTTTTTTTCCAATAAAAAAAACCCCCCCCTTTTTAAAATTTTTTTCCCGGGGGAAAACTTTTTTTTAAAAAAACTAAATTTTTTTCCCCTTTCTAAAAAAAGGGGGGCAGAAGGGGAAATTTTTAAAGGGATTAGGGGGGGGGGGAAAATTACTCAAAAAAGGCCTTTCCTACACCCCCAAAGCATTCCCTTTGACAGCTTGTCAAGAAAAAAAATAGAAACTTTTCCCCCCCCAAACCCCAAAAAAATTTTGAGAGAAAAAAAGGGGAGAAATTTTTGAAGAAGACAGGGAAAAAAAGGGGGGAGAGACACGAGAGACAAAGACAGAGCCCAAATTTTTTTAAAGGACAAAACAAAGCTTCATTTTTTTGGGAAAAAGTTTGTGTTTTTTCCCTTTTGGGGCCCATATCTGAGTGCCCCCAAAATAAAGGGAGTTTTCGGGAAAAAAATCACATTTTTTAAAAAAAGGGGTTCTGTTTCCCAAAAAAAAATTTCGGGGCCCCTTTTTTTTGGGGGGGGATGATGGGGGTAATCAAAACCCAAACCCCCTTTTCCCCCTGGACTCATCACAACGACACCAAATGATTTCCTTTTTTTCAGCGTCAAATAAACTTTTTTTCCCCCAAAAACACCCAAAATGAATTTTAAAAGGAAGGGTTTTCAAATTTTTAAATTTTATGAAAAAAAGGCCCTTTAAAAAAAATTAAAAAGACATAAAGGAAAACCCCCCAAAGGTTTTTGAAAAAAATTTAAGGGTTTTTTTTTTTTAAATTTTTTTAAACAATTTTAAAAAAAAAAAATTTAAATCTTTTTTTGTTTTCCCCATAAAACTCAGGGGACACTTTTTTTCCTGAAGAAAAGGGAAAATTTTTTTTAAAACTCCCCAAATTTTTTAAAGGGGACACGGGGCATCGACTCACTCACATTTTTAAAAAAATCTAAAATTTCTTGTAAAAAATTTTGAACAAGCCCAATTATGCCTTTTAAGTTCTTTTTTCTAAAATAAAAAATGCCACACGATAATCCTATACTTTTAAAAAGGTGGACTTTTTTTTAGAAACAATTAAACCCCCTTACAAAAAGCTATGGGTTTTTGACTCGTCAAAAAAATTTTTGGGGGAATTTTGGGATTTTAAAAATTTTTTTTCCATATTTAAAAATTTACTCCCCAAAAGGAAAGGGGCATACAAAGAAGAATTAAAACCATAAAGTTTTTTTTTAAAATTTTTTATTTAAAAATTTTTGGGGGGCGGGCACAGCATTAATAATTGTAATTACATGGGATTACGGCTGGGGGCAAAAAGATAAACCAAAATTCAAACCCCCCCTTAAAAGGAAAACAAAGTGAGCCCCATTCTAAAAAACCCAGAAAAACCCCAATTGTTTTGCAATCATAAAACCTTTGAGAATTTTACATAAAAAAAAAATTTTTTTAAAAATCTGTTTTTTAAAAATTATAATTGAGGTCCTCTTTTATATGGTGTCCATAAAAAAATACTTAAAATAATAGAAAATCAAAAAGGGGAAAAATGGGCAATAATTTTTTTTTAAACCATCCCTTTAAAAATTTTTTTCCTTTTAAAAACAAAAAAACCAATCCCCCCGGGCAAAAAATTTTTAAAGGAAAAACCCCTTCATCTTTTTTGGGGTTTACATAGAATAATTTCCAAACAGGAAAAAAGATATTTTTTTCCTTTTTTCCCCAATTTGTCCCCCACAGGCATAACAAGAAAAATAATCACCCCCTTTAACCCCCCAAAAACCCTTTTCCCCCAACCCCCCCTTTTTACCAAAACTCTGTGCCTGGGAGGCTCGCATCCCAGGGGAGCCCAGTTTTTTCAAAAAAAAGGCCCAGAAAAAAAACAAGGGCCCTCTGTCCCCCTTTTTTTTCGGGGGAGTTTTCCCCTTTGGGGGGGTTTTTAACACCCCCAAAAAATTTTTAAAAAAATTTTTTTAAAGGGAAAGGGCAGATTTTCGGGGAAAAACTAAAAAATGGTTTTTTTATTCCTTTACTTTTTTGGGGGGGGCTAACCCCCAAAACAATTTTTTAAATGGGGAGGGAAGGGGGGGGAAAAGGATTTAAAAAAAACCCCCCCTAAAAAAAAACAAGGCCAATACCCCATTTAAAAAAATTTACATTAAACCCCAATTTAATTTAACTCAAGAAGCCCACAGTGGTTAAAAAAAGCCCCCCAAAAATTTTTGGAAAAAACCCCCCCCAAAATGTTTTTATGAGGAAAAAGTTTTTTTTAAAAATTGGTTTTAGCCCTTTTTTAAAAACCAAACTTCCTCTGAAAACCAAAAAATTCCACAAGAAAAAGATGAAACCCAAAACGGCTTGGGGCCTTTTTTAAATTTTTCCCTTTTTAAAAAATTAATAAAAAAAATTAAAAACCCTTTTTTTTGGGTTTTGAAAAATTTTTTATTTTTAAACCCCTTTAGGAAAAACAGAATACTGCACCACCACCCCCCCGCCATTTTTGGGGTTTCCCCCTTTTTAAAAATCCTAATGCCATGTCTTATGGCTCTGTCTAGGGCCCAAAAACCATAATTCCCTTGAATTTTTTACTCCTGGACCATTTCCCCAGTACAAACAGTCACGGGTTTAAAATGAACTTTTTTATGATTGATACACTGCGGGGAGGGAATCTGAATTCTTCTCACGGGTTTTTATTTGTTGGTTTTTAAGGATGAGGGGCAATGTTTTAATACTTAATGCAAAAATGTTTAATGTTTAAATGTTTTTTGGCCCATGAAAATCAATTTTTTGTATAAAGAAGCACACGGGAAATTTAAAATTAAACCCAAAGTACAAAATCTACATTTACAAGCCCTTTAAGACTCAAACCCCCCCCAAAATCCCCTTAGTTTCTAAAAACACTTCCCAAAAAGAAAAAAAAAAAAAAATCAAGATAAAAAAAAACCCGACAGCTTTTTCTGCATACCAACAATAAAAACATGGGGGCAGTAAAATTAGAAAATAAAAAATCTCTTTACAACAGCCCCTTTAAAAATTCCCAAAGGGGGTGAAAGACCCAAAAAGGGAAATTTTTTAAAAAGTGACGTAAAAACCCGTGGTAACCCCCCAACTTTTCTAATTGGGCTTTTAAATTCTGCTCAATGGAACAAATTTTTTTCTTGGGACCTAAAACTTAACAAACCAAACAATGGGAGGGGAGATCATGGGTCCAAAGGAGGGCTACTACTTTCCCCCCCTAAACTAGTATAATCTCTAACTGCATAAAAAAAAATATCCAATACCCTGCCGTAAGTGTACTGATGAAACCCAAACAAAAAATTTCAAAAAAGCAGCAACAAAAATACTACAGGGGAAAACTATAACTTTTCAAAATGCAGAGGGAAAATTGGGGCCCTGGGATACTCAAACTCTCAAAATAAATCCACAACACAACTCTTTTAACCCCGGGTTCAAAAGCATTGTGAAAAAAGTGGGGGAAAGATGGAAAAATTAAAGGAAAAAGAAATTTTTGCCCAAGAAAGTGTTTTTCCCCATACGACAGACATGAAAGTACCTAATTTAAATCTCAACAATATGGGGCCCAAAAAAAGACCACAAAAAGACTGCACTAACTTATGTGCCCCAGTATAGTGAGCGTTTATCTCATAAGGGCCCCACCCAGATGAAAAAACATAGGAAAAAGAGTGGGGTTTTTGAGAGAGGAACACTCTTTCCAGGTATGGGGCCCCCCGATGAAAATCAGTTATCTAAAACCCAAATTGTCACCCTTTAAAAATATACAAGTTTGAGCTACAAAAAATGGAAATCAGCAGGGGATAATAAAAAAAAATAAATATATATAGAATAGAAGAAGAGGGTTTGAATTTTTAAGAAACTTGGGGGAAATTGGAGGAATTTGGGAAAAGAGAAGGGAAAAACTAAAAATTTATAAAAATTGCATTAATGTATAAAAAACCACAAAATATTTTAAAAAAAGTTAATAAAATAAAAAACTTTTTAAAAGGGCAAGTAAAAAAAAAAAAGTTAAAAAAATGGGAAATAAAACAAAGCTCATAAAATAAATATTGCATGTTTTTTTTTCCCTTTTTAGATATTATATTTTTAAAAAAATTTTTTTTGTTTTTAATTATGCATAAGGTTTTTAAACTGTTTTAAAATAATTTCCATGGGGTGTCGGGACCCTCAACATCAAGGCAAACAATGTTTCCCTTTGGGGCTGGGGGTTAAAAGGGTTTTTTAGCCCTCTTTTGACTGCTTGACCCAAACTCCCGGCCCCTTTTCAAGAGAGTAAAATGGGTTTTTGAGGGGTAAAACCATTTTTTCCAGCCCTATATTAGATTATGGCTATCCGTCTTCTAACTATCTATCTAACTATCTATCTATCAAACTATCTATCTATCGTTACCTAAACTTAAATTTTAAAAATGTTTTTGCCAAAAGGAAAATTTAAAAAAAACCTTCAAGGTAAAAATAAAAACAAGGCTTTAACTTTCTGAAAGGGGTTTCCCCAAAACAGGAAATAATTGCAAGAACGGGCAAATGTTATTGAAATTTTAAAAGATTCTTCACAACAAAGAAACCAACTGCAAAAGTAAAAGAGATTCCCACAAATGGGCAAATCTTTTTTCCCAAATAAAAATGCATATGTGGGTACTAGGCTATACAAATAACTGAAATTAACCAAACATCCCAAACCCCAAATAATTTTAATCGACAATGGGGTAAGAATCCATAGGGAATCTCAGCAGAAAAACTTTAAAAATTTAGAAAAAAATAAATGAAAAAATTTTTTTTCTGAGTTTTGGTTTATCTCCCCAGAATGATTGTTTTTAAACTCTGTTCATTTACCTCAAATTAAAATGTTTCATTTTTTTCTTAATAGCTTAGTAATTCCCCCTTATAAAAAAGTACCCCTATTTTTATTAATTTACTCATCAATAAATGGACATCCAGATGTTTTTTTATTTCCTGGGATTGTACAAAAACCCAAAAATAACATTTGGGGAACCCAAATATCCCCCGTGGGAGGAATTGATTCTTTGGGGAAAAAGCCCCTCAAAAATTTCAAAAGGGCAATATCTAAATTTTTATTTTATTTTTAACTTTTTATTTATTCTTTGGGGACTTTTTCATAATGCTCCCTCCCTCTCCCCATCCCTTTTTATCTACCCTCTGCCCTTCAACCTCCCCAACAAAAGAGAGCCCCACCAAAAAAAAATTAAAAAAAAAACAAATGCCACTCCCGTGGGAAAATTTCAGTTTTCCCCCCAGATAACCCCTTTGTTTCAAAATGTTTTGCTTTTTAAAAGTTTAAAAGGGAAAGAGTCATTTGGGCGGTTTGGGGGTCCCTGGTTCTGCCCACTACCAATACCCGGGTGCTTCACGGAAATCTTTCCCGGTTTTTCTGTTGTCCTGTTCCCTGGAGATTCTCCAGTCTTTGATTTTGAAGAGCCAGCTACTTCATGTGCTCTTTTTCATTTTTAAAAATGGGGGTTTAATGTTAAAAGGGGGGCCAACCCAAACTTTTGGTCTGGCCCGGGCTTTAGCTGAGTTGGCAGGGGGCCAAACCCGCTCTCTTGGATCCCTACCAAACCAGGGGGAGCTCTCCACCTGCTCCAAACTCCCCCACTCCCAAAGCCACAACCCGGAAAGGGCAAAAAACAGCTCTCCAGCTCTCCTGCTCTCAGGGGCCCAAAACAGGGTTCCAGTGCCCCAAGTCTAGCTCTAATATCTACCCCGAAGGGACATAAAACCCCCCTCTCATGAATCCTGAGGGCCCGTGAGGGGCAGAGCCACTTTTCCTTTCTTTTCAGACCTTGGAGCCAGCCCCCTCCAGATGCAGGATTTAAAAATGAGGTGGATATCTTTCCCTAGCCACTTTACCTTTAAAGGGAAAGGGTACCGGGCCCTTTCTCCAGTACCCCGAGTCCCCCTTTAGCGGCCCCCCTTTTTTACTTTTACTGCCCCCCCCTGCTCCTCAAAATCCCGGGTACAAAAGCAAAGGGGCCTGAAAGAAGGGCCGGTACTGAACCTTTTCTCTTGAGTGCTGCAGCCACTTGAGGAATTTAAACTAGTTTTTTGGGGTGCCCCAAGGGAGTGAGGGTGGGGCCCCAAATCTGCACAGCTTTTTGGAACATTACTACTCAGGGCAGCCCAGACCAGGATGTTCAAATAGCCTTTGTTTGGGAATAGGGGACACAAAAATTGACATATACCCCCTGGCGGGTACATAGCTACAGACCTTTGACAAAAGCCTTCCCTGGCAACACAGGGTGGGGCTTTACAAAGGGCTCAAAGTGACAGGGGAGGGTTTTTCCTTTTTAGGCAAATTCCCTTTCCCCCCTTTAAAACCCCCTGTTCCTTTTTCTTTTAGGCTCGATGCATTCATTTTTTTCTTTTTTTTTTTATTTTTGTTTTTATTGGGTATTTTATTTATTTAAAAAATTTTAGCTGTCATCCCTTTTTCCCCCATTTTTCCCCCCCCTAAAACCTCCTATAACCCTTCTTTTCCCCTCCTCCTTTTGCTTTTAACCATTTTAATTGCATGGGTGTTTTTTAAGGGGCAGTTCTAGGTTAAAACTAGCAATACCAAAAGAAGCAAAAATCAAAGGGCAAGCAAACAAAAAAAACACAAATACCAAAGCCAAAACAAAAGGGTTTTAAAAACAATTTTTGTGAAAAACTCTCATGATCACTGTTTTTAAGGGCTATTAGGATTACCAAAAATCTGAGTCAAAATTCCCTGCCCCAGCCCAAATTTTATTTTCATGTCTGAAGCCTACTTCCTTTTTTCTAGCCTAATAAATTAAATTTCCTTTCCTGAAAATTTTTCTTTTTTTCTACATAAGATTTAAATTCCCACCCGAAATTACCTTTTTTCTACCTAAAGTCAGATTCCTGCCCAAGCCCACTTTTTTTTCCTTGGCCCCCAAAGTCCCCTTTTTTTTGCCCAAACAAACCCCTTTCTTTGTCCTTGGGTCATGCCCGATTCCTTTTCCAAGCAGCCCCAGGCTCTCCACCCTTTTCCCCTTTTAATTTCATTAACAAGACTTTAGCCTGTCTTTTCATTTTTTACAAGAATGCCTTCCTTCCCCTCCATGGAAAATTTTGCATTATCAAAAAAAATGCACTTCCCTTTTTTGGGTTTGGGGGGGCCTGTGCAGAACCCTTTCCCATTCCTTGGGTTGCCACCGTTAAATTTTAAAAACTCCCGTCTAGAGGCCCCTTTTCAGGTTTTAAGCCCTGTACTTTGGTGCCAACATTTGATGTTGTTAAAGACAAGCTTAAAAATGAAAGGGGAGGGTAAAAAAATATTCCCAGGACAAAAAGGGCTAGCATTATTTAACTATAAACCATTTTTGAAGCTTGACCAAAAAAGAAATACGCCCCCAGGCCTGAGTAATTTTATCCATTTTCAAAAAAACAACGCCACAGAGTAGCATTCCCTTTAAATTTAAAAACTCAGTATGGAATGTTAAAACATCCAAGAGGATTAGAATTTTCCAAATTTCTGGGGAAAAGTCTTAAAAAATTTTTCCTAAATTAAAAATGACACCACTGTAAAATTTAAAACTAAATGAATCCAATGGTATTTTTTATGACACTTTGGAAAGGGGTTTCCTTTCCCTTAAAATTTTGAACCTCCTTTCATTTAAATTTTTAAAAGGAAAAAAAGCATCAAAACCTTCTTCCCCAAAACCTATCTAAATCCTCTGGGATATTTAACACTTAGTAATATTTTTGCAAATATTAACAAAAGAAAACGTCTAAACTTCTTTTTGGGGCACAGCAATTCAGAAGCAAATGGGGCAGCAATTTTAAGTAATTAAAGCTGTTATACCAAAAAAATTCAAGCCCCCTAAACCCCCTTCTTTTTTTTTTAACTTCTCTTTCTGTTCCATCTCCCCCCACAAATTGGACATTTTAGTGGCCCCGCGCAGATGGGTCCCCCAAATGGGCATGTCTTTTGGGGATCTTTTGCCCACACTTTTCGGGGGGACATGGGGTGGTTTGGGCCTCCCTATAATTTTTATTTTTTTTTTTCCCCCCCCCCCCCTTTTTTCAAATTTTTTTTAAATTTTCAAATTTGTTATTAAAAAATAAAAAACATCACTTCCCTTTTTTTTTTCCTCCTTTCCCAAATTTTTTTCTCCAAAAGCAATACCCCCTTTTTCTTTTTTATTGTTATGTCTTCTGCCCAATTATCTGTCTATCATCTATCAAACTATCTATCAATTTTCTATCTCCTTCTGTCCCGTCTGGGCTATCAAAACTAATTTAAACACAACCTGCTGGGGCTAAATTTTTTTTTTTTTTGGGTAGATATTTTTCAAGGTTTAACGCTTTGTATTTTATAATTTAAATCGGGGCTCATCCCGGGAATTTCCGATTCCCCTCCTTTTTAGTAGCATTACTTTCCTGAATTTTTTTTTTTCTGGGGGTTGGGGGTCCTGGGGGACTTTTTTCTCCTTCTGTATTATGGGGCTACTGAAAACGTCCCTTGTTTTTGGCCCCGTTAAAATAGAAAATTTCCCAAAAAGGGACCACACAGCAAATTTCCTGATATTCTGATTCTCATAATCTTTTCCCTTCCTTCTCCCCATAGTTCCCTTGGGCATTTTGAATGCAGTGCTATGGGTGCCATTTTAAACCATCGAGGCAGGGGTTTTCCCCCAAAACATTGATCTTTGTATTGTATGTAATGTTGGGGGGTTTTTTAAAAGGGCACTTTTAAATTAAATTTTTTTTAAACCTTTTTTGATAATCTCCACAAGTACACAAACAACTCTTTTTCCCTTAGGGGAAAGGGGGTTTTTTGGGTTTTTCAATGTTGAATCAGGGAGGGCCCAGGTAAAGGGGGGAAATGGGAAAAGAAACCCTTAAAGAGTGAACTTTAAAATTTTTGGTTTTTGTGTATTTTTTCTTTTTTGGGGGGAAAAAGGAGTTTTTGAACACTTACAAAATTTTAAAAAAGGCCTAAAATGATGAACAAAAATAATATTTTTTAAAAGATAATTTTAAGTGACTTTAAAGACACCCTTTTTTTGGGGAAAATTTTTCAAAGGGTTTACAGTCTTCCCAAAATGGGTTTTAACTCCAGTAAAAAGCCCTTTGAGCCAAAGAGGGACATTAAAGGCATAAAATTTAACTTTTTAAGGCCCCAAATTTCTAAAGCGGCTTAAAAAGGGAAAGGGTAGAAATTTGTGAAAATTACACTTCCTAAAACATGTTTAAAATTTTTAAAAAATTAAGCACACATTCCCCTTCCCTTTGATTACATTTTTGGGTTTTTTGGCTCTAAAAAAAAATCTTTAGTGGAAACCCCTTTACCACCACCGCTTCCTACCCCACTCTCTCTAAAATTTTTATTTTAACCCGCCTAATTCCAAAGTCTAAAGCCCCGTTAAAAATTTCAGTGATACTAGATCCCCTAATTATGGGTTTTTTTCTTTTTTGCATGTGGGATTTTGCAAAAATGAAAATTTTTGGGAAAAATTTTTTTGATTTTTATAATGTATATTTTTCCCTTTAGAGGGAAAACTGCATCTCAAAAATTCTTATGTTAACTGGGACAAATAGGTCATATTAACATTTAAATTTTTTTACCATGAAAATGGGTACAATTTGGTTTTTTAAAAAATGAAACCCGGGAAAAAACAAAAGAAATTTCTTTTTTAAAAGGTTTTATAAAAAAACTAAAATTTTTCTTGGTTCCATAAGCATCAACAACCCCCAGGGAAAAAATGAAACCTGTTTTTCCCGCATTCCCTTTTTAATGACCCCTTTTTCACAGGGGGCCCCAAAAGACCACCAGAAAAAAACAGATATTTATATTTTAATTCATAAAATTGTAAAAATTTCAAAATTTTAAAAATGCAAAAGAAAAAAATTTTGTGGTTTTGGGGAAAAAACCCTAAACCCGAAGGTCTGTATGAAAGGGTCACAGCATTAAAGGGAAATTGAGAAAACCAAATTATGTAATTTTTTTTATATATTGGTTTAGGTAAAAACCCATAGTTGTCTCAATTTTAAAAACCCTTTTTTTCCCTTTCCATGATAGAACCCTCCCTAAATTCCCCCCTATTTACACTATGAAATGTATAAAAAATACATTTTTTTGTTGGGATTTAAATTGTAAATTTTTCACACAATTAGTTTTTTTTTTAAAAAAAAACTTCTGTCCATTCATTTTCGACTTCATTTTCTCTAGTCAAAAAATTTAAAGAAGCCCGAAAGGAAAACTTCTAAATCCAAGCATTTTTCTAAATTTTTAGTATTTAATTGAATTGGACCCATATTTAAAATACAATTACGCAAATTTTTTTTTTATTATGTTATATTTTAAGGGACATTTAACAAATAAAACATTTAAAATTTCAAATTTCTTTTGTCACTGAACCCATATTGCCCTTCCTTGTATTTAAAGTAAAATTTTACCCCAAATAATCAGTTTAAAGGGATCTTCCCCCCTTTTTTTGAAAGTTTTTCAATAAATTAAAACATAGACAACTCACAACTCAAAAAGGGGTTTTTTTTTAAAAACATTAAGGGAATTTTTAAAGGGAGACAATGATAACAAGTTTAAAGTAAATTTCTTCTTTTTTGTTCCCCTTTTTTTGAAATCTAAAATTTATTTTCCCAAAAAATTTTAAATTTTTTTTTAATTTTAAAATTTCCTTTTTTAATTTAAAATAATTATTAAACCTTGAAGAATTTCCCCAAATGCAAGTGCCTTTTAATTTTTTTTTTGGTCCCCCAAACCCCCACTACCCTCATTTTCTCTTTCCCTTTTTTTTTTAAACCCCCTTTAGTTTATTGCGCTCATATTTCACAGATGTCATTATTTTCCAGTGAAACCTGGCAAACTATTTAGGGGGCCCTAGACCAAAAAAACGACCCTTCTTTCTTAGCATCCATTATCTGGTGGGAATTTGGGTTCCATCAAAAGTGGACCCCTCATTATTTTTTCCCCCTTTTCCCTGCAAAAAATTTTACTGCTTCATTTTTTCCACACAACCCTTTGCTTTGAATTTAAAGGGGTAAAATGTCCTGTCCAAAACCCCAAAAACAAATTTTTTTCCCTTGCACTCTGCCCCATTTTTTGGATCCTACATTCTATCCATTCTTTTGTAATGGTTTTTTCCCAGCCTTGGGGGAAGGGAAAATAAAACGACATCTTTAATTTTTGGCTAAAAATATGACAATCCCCTTTTTTTTTACCCATTGACAGGTTTAAAAATCGTACCCCTATAAAAAGGAATTTTTTTTGTTAAGGGTTGAAAGAGGGACTAATCTATAAAAATAATGGGAAGTTTTTATTTAGGGCCGGGTTTTTGGGAAAAAATGTCCTGTTTAAAAAAATTAAAAGTCAAAGGTTTTTGCCCAAAAACCTGTGGAAAACCCCCTTTTTTTAAGGGGGTTCTTTACAAGGATTAAAAGTATCATAATGATTTTTCCTAAGCAGTGGGACTTTCCCCAAAGGTAAAAGGGTTTTCTCCAAAAACCTTTTTGCCACGTTTTACAAAAAGTCCTTATCTGCTACAAGAACCCTTTTTTTTTTAGGTTTAAGGTTTGGGCTATTTAAAACTTTTTCCCCCCCCAAAGGCCCCAAAATGCCCCCTTTTTGGGACTTTTAGAAACGGCAAAAAAGGGAAGGGGAAAACCCAATCAAACCCGTTTTTAAATTTTTTCCCTTTCTATGACCCCAAACATACAGGGACTTCAGGGAACAAATCTTAGAATAAAGTTTTTATGGGCAACAAAAAGTAAGAAAAAAGCTGAAAAAATTTGGGGTCCTTTGGGAAAACCGACCAACAACTAGAAAAAGTTATTCCCCTGTTTAACTTCTTTTTTAAAACTTTTTTGACTTCCCGGAGTAATTTTTCTTTATAATTAGTAAATTTAAAAAAAAACCTGTCTATCTTAAAACAAATAAAAAAATTAAATTTAAATATGTTTATATAAGTATAATTTGCAATCTTTAAATAAAAGCTTCCCCTATTTTTAATACTCCTTAGGGGTTAAATTTTTTTCCCTCTCTCTACCCATTTTTTTTGGCTTGGTCCCCAATCCCTATTCTAAAACCTTAGGCCCCCTCCTTTAAACCCTTTTTCCCCAAAAATTTTACCCTATTGTTCAACTTTCCCTTCCCCCCCATTAACCCTTTTCTTCCCAACACCAAAGACTATTTTTTACTTTCTTGGCTTCTATAGGTTTTTCAAGTTAAACATACAAATCTAAAAAATTTGACATTAAAACCCCTCCCAAAAAAAGAGAGAAAAGGAAGGTTTGTTTTTTTTTTTGGGGTTTTGGTTTTTTCCCTTTCTATAAAATTTTTTTATCCCGATCCATTTACCTGCAAATTTCATTTTCCTTTTTTGTAAAAACATATAAGCACGGTAAATTTTTCCCAAATAGGGCTTCAACGGGAAAGGGAAATTTAAAGCAACGGTATCAAGTGGGGGTTCATTAAAAATTAAAAAACTTTGGGACCGCAAAAGAAAAAGGGGAATTTTGAAGTGGAAACCCCCGAGAGTGGAAAAAAATCCTACCAAAAGGGAAAAAAAAAAGGGCCCCGCCTAAAAATTTAATTAAAAGCAATATACACAAAAACATAACCAATACAAATTAAATGGGGGAGATACTTAAGCAAACCTCTCCCCCAAAATTTAGGACCAAAACAAGACTGTCCACACCCACCCCTATCTTTTTTCAATTTTGAAATTTTTAGCTAAAAATAAGGGCAACAAAAGGAATCAAGGGAAAAAAAACAAAATTTGGGAAAAAAAAGCAAGGTATTACACTTTTAAAATGATATCAAAAATATTCATAAAGTGAACCAAGAACTTTAAAAGGGAAAGCATCAAAAATAAAAAAACAAATCAAATTTGTCTTTTTTTGGGCCCCGAACAAAAGTTCTTTAAAAAAATTTTTTTTTTATACTTCCCCTTTTTAAAAAATTTCTTTTTGACTGCAACCCTTTTTCCTTCCTCTAAAACCCCCCCCTTGCTCTCTCCCTCTATCCTCCTTTTTTTTTTTAACAATCTCCCATTGGGCTCTCCTCGTTTTTTCCCTTTAGAAAAGAGCAGACCCCCCCCACAGAAACAACTGAAACAGCATAAAAAGATGCCGTATTTACCCAACCCCAAACCCCTAAAACAAACGGGAAAATACAACCCAGCAGGAAGGGGAAAAAGGGTCCCAAGGAGGCCAAGATCCCTCACATTGAAAAAGTCCCCCAAAACCCGAAACAAAAAAACACAGCAAGAACCCGAGGGGCCCAAAAAAAAGACCCATGCCGGCTCTGTTTTTGGGTGGCCTTTTTATTCCCCTCAAACCCCCCCGATCCCCGCTATATTTTGATTTTGTTTATTGGGTTTTTTCGGGTCCCCTTATCCTCTTCTTGGGTTCCCTTAAAAAACCCCTTCCCCCCCCCCTTTTTTCCCACAGGGTTCCCCAAGCCGTTTTAAAGTTTTTTCTTTGAAACTCTCCCCTCACTGCTGAGAGGATCATATTAAAGGGTTTAAAAAGGGTTTTTAACATCCTTAAAAAATCAGAGAAAATTAAAATAACATGAGAAAATTTTAACTTACCCCAGGCAAAAAAATTGGTAAGATTTTAAAAAGCAAAAAAATAATAAATGCTGGTGAGGAATTTTGGGAAAAAGGGGAAACCCTTTTTGGTGTTAGGGGAATAAAATTTTTGGGGCACCCCCCCCAAGGAAAAAAGGGCCTCATAAAGCAAAAATATATCTACAATTTTTAAACCCAAAAATTTTTTCCCTTGGCCAAAATTTCCCTTTGGGGAATTCTTTTCTTATTAGAATGATAAAATGTCAACCATATGTTTTTATCTGTATCATAGTACTGGTTTTCTTAGGTTTGGGGGTTTTAAATTTCTGTGAACAACACCAAGACCAAGGCAAACTTTAAGGACCCCCTTTTTAAAGGGGGGGCTTACGGGTTTAGAAGGGTTGTACTTATCATCAAGATGGGATTTTGGGGAGTGTCCAGGCAGGCATGGTGGAGGAAAGGGGGCGAAAGTTTAACATCTTTATCTTTAAAAGGGCCCTGGGGGGAAGAAATGGCCTTCCCCCCGTGGGTTTTGGAGGAGGGTCCCCAATTTCCCATTTCCCCCCCGGACACATTTTTCCCCCAAAAAGACCCCCACCTTTCCCGATAGTGCCCCCTTCCCCGGGGCCCCAACCAAAATTTAAACTAATAACAGGGTGTTTTTAATTTTTCATGACCCCTGTTACCACCAAAAGGGCCAAAGTAAAAATCCTGGTTTTTGGGTTGTTTTCCTGAGTCTAATTTTTGAGGGCTTAAACCATGCAACAAAATCCCGATGCTCACCAGGCTTTGGCACTTGGGAGAAGCTGCCCAAGGGGTTGAAAGTGGGAGGTTTTTCTAAATTCCCCCCTTGGGTTTGGGGCCCCCACTCAAGAGAAATGGGGTTTCCCCCCTTGCCTGGCAAACAGGGGAGCCAGGCCCCTTGGGTTTCAGGTATTTCGGGGGAGCTGCCCCAGAAGTTTGAGAGTGGGGGAACTGGCCTCACCCTTTTAACTGGGAAAAGGGAGTCAGAAGAACTCCCTCCCCTCACTTAAAACAGTTTGGAGACTGACCCTGAAAGGGAGGGGAAAAGTTGTGGGGTTACCAACCCTAGCTCCCACCCAGCACAGACCCAGGACCCTTTACTTGATCCACTAGACTCTAAACCCCCTCCAAGAACTGCTTTCAAACAAAAGGGGCTGGCCCTTCAAGGGCCCAAAGCTGCAGGGTCTACATGACCTAGGGTAACCCAAAAAGATACCAAATAAACAAACCCAAAAGGATCCAGTTTTTGGGTTTGTGTAAACAAAGCCAGAGAAACCCTGAAAAAGGGCCCGAATTCACGCAATGAAAAATTAAAAATTTTTTGCATGTAAAGCGTCTGGGGAAAAGGAATTTTGTGGATACACCACACACACACACAAAACACAAAACACAACACCACGCAGACCCCACAAACACACAAACACAACAAAACACAACACACACACACGACACACACACACAAAACCCCACAAAGAGAGAGAGAGAGAGAGAGAGAGAGAGAGAGAACTAACCAAACACCAACTACACAGCAAAATTTAAAAGGAATTAACAATCATTGGGCAATTTAAAAATCTATCAAAATAAATGGGAAATCAATTCCCCCAAAAAAAAAGACACAGGGTAACACAATGGAAAGTTTGAAATAGGGTCCCTCCTTGTACTAAAATGCAAAAAACACATTTCAACCCTCAAAAACCCAAAATTTTTCTCAGATTTAAAAAGTGGAAAAAAGATTTTCCAAGCAAATGGATCCAAGAAACAAGCTGGATAGGGCCCTTTTAACATCTAACAAAAAAAGATGACAAACAAAAATTTTGTTTAAGAGAGGGAAGGGTACTTCTACTTTTTTTAAGGGGAAAAAAAAAACCCAAAGTGATATTTCAGTTTTTTACATGAAAACCAAAAAGCAAAAGCCTCACATTTGTAAAAGAAACATTATTAAAGCCAAACAAAAATTTGAACCCCACACTTTTTTACTGGGGGTACTAAAAATGTCCCATTTTCAAATATGGACAAGGCATCCAGACAAAAAGCTAAACAGAATAAAAGCAGCTAACAGACCCTTATGAAACCCAAAAAACCTAAAAACTATTTACAAACCCTTTTAAAACCCCCCAAAAAAAATGAAATATACCTTCTCCCCCGCTCAAAAACAATTTTCCAAAATTGACACATTTCTTTCATCACAAAGTTTGTTTTTAAAGATACATAAAAATCGAAATAACTCCCTGTATCCTATCAACCCCCATAAAAAAAAAGCTGGATTTTTAACAAAAAAAAGAAACAAAAGAAAAAAAAATGAAAACCTTTCAAAACTCAAAGGAAACATAGCAACTCTCCAAAGTAAACCCCGTATCAAGGGGAAAAAAAAAGAAATAAAAAACTTCCCAGAAATTTAAAAAAATTAATACATACCATACCTAAATTAACGGGACAAAACAAAAAAAGAAACACAAAATGAAAGCAGTGCTAAGAGGGAAAATTTTTAAAGTAAGTGCCCACCTAAAGGAATTGGGGAAAAACTCTTGCTTTCAAGTTTCAGCACTCTAAACAAACAAAGCAAAACCCAAACC